>JAJHUR010090381.1:0-22975 GCA_027495735.1 Lutjanus campechanus | reverse complement strand
GCCACACACAACACGACACACACACACACACACACACACACACACACACACACACACACACACACACACACACACTCGAGCTGCAGCCTGCGGATGAACACACGCTCACAGACGCACGCACATTAATACATCACACTCACTCAAGCAAATGAAGGCACACACACATAGGGGCTATAGTCTGTGTGGATGAACACACAAACACACACCACGTGAAGGATGTAATGGCATGCTAATCAATGCAAAGCCCTTGATGTAGTGGAGCAGATGGCCTGAGGATGAGTGGCACAGGGCTGACAGGTACACTCCTCTCCTGCTTTCTTTATCCATTTTTTCTCCCCCCCCATGTATTCTGTTTTCCTTTCATTCTCCTCACATTCCCTTCATATTTCTCTTTTCTCTTCCCTCTGAACTTTATTTTCTCTCTCTACCAATATTTCCCCCCTCTAATCTCGCTATTTCATCCTCTTTCATCACTATGCCATCTCACTTGACTTTTTCTTTCTTCGTTCCACGGAGTTGATATGAATAATCAACAGCATGCGAGAGAGCGGCTGAAACGCTGGTTCGCCTCTGAAGTAGTAAACAGTAAAATGATGCTTGATGTCTTGAGGGCAGCAAAGAAACTGAGGTAAAAGGAAAAAAAGGAGAAAAAGACATTTTTTCTGCAAAAAAAGTCAAACACCTACTTTTAAGAACATTGACATATTTCAACTTTTTTTTTTCAATCTGTTGCTGAATTTTGAAATTAAATGTAAACGAATTACTTTTCCATTGTAACAGCGTGCCTTCCATGTGTGGGTGTGGGTGACAGAGCACCTGACATGCCTCAACTTTTTCAAGGCTACATTGTGGGTGGTTAAAAAGAAAAAAGTAAGCTATTTCACAGTTACCATATGACTAATACCACATAATAAAGACTGATAATATCTCATTTTCAAAGCATCGTCCGTCCTCTTTCCCTTTATGTAGTAAAGAAGAGTTTCCACCAGCAACTGCATCCTCCCTCACTTGCCCTTTACAGCTATCACTTTTCACTTCAATAGCATCAAATTAGTAGCCCTCATTAAGCTATTGTGCAAAAGAGCACATCATCTACTGTGGAAATGCTGCACAGACACTTAACATGTCTGATTCACTTTCTCCCACCACTGAAGTGAAATTTCACCCCTGACTTCTATGATGAAACACAATGATGAATCACTGGCAGCTGACTGATGAAGCAGAGGCAGCTGCGGAACGAGAGCCGCGTGACTCAACCGATCATTTACATACAGCGCTAACAAAATTATGCATGTTCGGTGGCTCCTGGACATTAAACGGAACGTTTGGTGCAGCGGGATCTGCATATCCCACACGCTATACCGCCAGGGCCAAAACAAAAGATCTGCCATGGTGACGGGATGCATCATACAATCTGGCCTATTACAGGCCAACGCTGTCCAATCGTTTAGTAACGCTCCGTGCCTTCCTGAAGAGCCTCTGCAACATTAAGGAGCTATTTATACATGATCATGATGCAAAAATCCACAATGGACACAGAATTTTGCATTACAAAATTAAAACATGGCAAGAAATAATCTTTCTTTATATTCATGGAGTATGTGGTCACACATGTTATATAGTGTAAATCCTCTGATCTAACACAAAACATCAAATAAGTGTTGAAAAAGCACCATACACATAAGGATGCAAGGGGTGTTTCTATTGTATGCAAATTCAGTCAGGAGGGTAACATAAAAAATGACCAGAAGACATTACACAACTGATCCATACAGCTCAGGCTGAGGTATTATTTCGGCCTGAGTGCTGAGTAGGGCTGGATATTGAACCTCTCAAAGATATGGCCTTAGCTTTGAGTATTTAAGTCATGTATCAGCCTGTTCTCACTCCCAACTCTTCAAATACAGCAGCTTGGTCAAGTCCCCCTATGCTTTAAACTATGGCACTGTAGGTACCCCTTTAGAGTCATTTCTGGAGGGGGCCCTCGAGCATTATGTTTTGATGTGGCGTCAGAGTCAGGTGACGTAATATAAAGGGGGAGAAAGTCCACATATGATGGATGGATGGGTCAAACAAACGTAGGACTCTCACTCAAGAGGCCAGGTTTAAGTCCCGTGTCAAACCAAGTGTCAAACCAAGAGTCCAACAAATGCTGACTTCTTTTTAACTTGGGTGACATACTTAACAGGGCAAGAATGTGGTGATACAATAGGAGTCACCATGCAGGGGTTACAGTTTATTATTTTGCATTTAGACAAGAAATCGACTCTCATGGGTGTAGTGCAGGGACAAGAATCTGGCGGTACAGTATATATCACAATACAGGGGCTATGATTCGATGTATTATTAATATGGTCAACATGGGGACAGCAGAATAAGCTGTAATCACAACACTGATTATGGCAAATAAGTCAGCAAACAGTTGCCTGTATACACATCTAGCAGACAAGGCATGTTGGAGTCGTGTTTATGGGCATCTAGCAAATGTACTTTTAAAGTAATGATAACAACAGTGTGAAGGATGTTGCTGACAGAATGCATGAAACTCCAGCCCGTCTGAACCAAATATTTCCCCAAATTTAAACAAAAACACCCTGAATCCGACCACGTAAACAACATAATCAAGTTACTAATCCTGTTGGGAGAATATAGAGAGAGCTGCAATCTAACAGCAGAATATGTCTTTAACTGCCACACTTTGAGGAACAGTGAGTGACAACCCCCACCCCCCTACACACACATACACACACAAACGTGCATGTTTTATTGTTAATGTTATTACTGTACTGTTATTATTTTATTGCTGCTGATATCCATCAGTTATGTTCAGTTTCCTGTTCCTGCTCGCACTTTAATGTTGCTGTAACATTCTGTTTTATCGCTTATTGTCTGTGTTTAATTTAAGTATTTTGTGTCTTGAACGTGCTTTGGCAATACTGTATTTTGTTATGGTCATGCCAATAAAGCCTCTTTGAATTTGAATTTGATGAACCTTCAGACAATCATCACCTGAATCTGCAGCTCTCCTCAGCTTTAAGGAGTTTTTTTTTACAGTGAGTTTCACTCTTAAGGCCTTTTTAGCCCCGCAGTAACTCGCCACCTCCAGTCATTTTAATGAGGGGGAGGGCGGTGGAGGGGGAAGCGGTGTGTATGACAGCGGTAGGGGTAAGAAGCATTCGGTGCCCATGTGAACGTGCACAGATTTTGCTCTGCAGCTTGAACGTTCATGGCGCTGAACTCCTGGTGGTTGGGGCCTGGCTTTGGCCAATCAAATTTGAAATTTGGCAGCAGCCACTTTCAAAAACAGTTTGCTTTTTGTGGGAATGCTCTTACAGGCAGGCGGCTGTCAGGGTGGTTACCATGCAGCGGTGTGAGAGGGCCTTCAAAATGTTCTACCACGGCGGGCACCTGTTTCTGGTAAAAAGCTCTAAAAAAAACCATCTAAAATCCGTTCGCTGCCCGCTCAACACCAAAAGGCAGTAAACAGTCAACACACGACTCTAAATGATTGATAGCATTTCTATAACCGCTGGATGTCTAACTGCCCCCGTCGCAATTTCTTTTAATAGTTTTCCCACACATTCAGCAGATATGGAGCAAAACTAGCATTCATTTAGAGTTATTTATGTAGCCACCTGCCAAATATGAATCCAAAATTCACTCTCTGTTTTGATCAGCTCCTAAATATATACACATCCAGCAGCTACAAAGAAACTATCAATCTTGTGTGTCTGACGTTTAGTGCCGAGCGGGTAGCAAACAGTCAGTTCATCAGAGCTCTTAGCTGGAAACAGATGCCTGCTGCTGCTGGACAACTGAAGGAAGAGATGTGCAGATTCTCTGTGGCGTTTGAGCCATTTTTTGTCATGTGATCCACTGTTGTTAAAGCTTCAATACTGCAGCTTTACATGGAAAAAAAAGGGCTTATGTATGTTTATATTCCCCAAACTATGGTACTGAAACTAGGCACTGATATGAATATTTTTAAATGTTACCTAGTCATAGTCTTGGCTGAAATGCTGAATGCATACAAGTATGTTTGTCACGGTCTACTTGGAATAAGTTCCGCGGTTTATTTATGGTCCAACACTGAGCCGATTGACTAATCTCTCCTGTGACATACTGTGCGCTCATTTCAGCACTTCACAAAGTCGCCATTTTCTGAGGTGTAAATATCTAATTAATGAAGATGTTAAAAAGCTGTCACTTGACTGGTTGTTTATTTGGATGGGACAGGAATTAGAATAACCTCATTACACTGGCAGACTGTAGAAATACACAAAAACATTATAATGTGAGACAATGAATTTATTACCTAGTGTGCTCATGCCAATCAGTGCTGATGGTAATTGTAGTCAACTGAAGCAATAAGTTCCTCAGGGTGTCCTGTATTGACAGAGTTCTCCTGCTGCAAAAGCTGTTGTTCTTCCGGCACCAGGGCTGGTGTTTGACATGTATACATATTTGGACTCAAGGAACATCTACAGGCTATTTCAGCTTGGATTTCTAGTCTCTGCCTCTGGGTAGCCAGGGGGTGTGCTGCTGCTCAAAAACAAAACTCGCTCTCTTCGCTTGTCAACTAGCTGCATTTCCAACAGCGAGAATGGCATTCCCAAATGAGAGTGCAGGGGATGTTATGGACGAGGATACATTTTGCAGTGTGTTGGTTGACTCAGCTGGATTATCAGCTGTATTTATTTGATTGTGGCCAAAGAAATGCAAGAGGATACGGCTGGCAGGAACCAAGCATGTCAACTTGCGCTGTTGTTCGATGCAAGAACCAACAGAAACACATTCAACTACTCCTACTATCTGCGGATGTCAAGACCCAGTGGAATAACTTTATCTTTAATAGAAATGTGCCGTAAATGTCCCCGCAAGGACTGATTTTTGCGTGCATTTTACTCCGCAATACTGCTGAATCAACTGACACCAGTAATAAGTGCCAAAAATGGTACAAGCTCAATGATGGATTGATACTGGCTGTCCATGACCCAACTTATAACTGTAGTTTTAAACAGGCCAAATAAGCGTCTGTGTTACTTTCTACTGGAGCTTTAAAGTTTTGTCATGTTTTATATTGTTCTTCTGGTTATTTTTTAGGTTAGCCTGCTGAACTTGGTGTTAGGGTGTTAAGCGACTAACGTAGCTAGCTTTTGTAATATTATTTTAATCATGTTACTTTTTTACTGCGGTGCTAACTTAGCTAGCGTTAGCTTTGTTGTCTGAAGCCCATTCCTTGCCAGTAGCTTGTGTGTATGTGTGTGTTTTAGTGCCGACTAAACCAACCGTTGACTAATCATCACACATTTATAAAGCTGATTTAATTATTTAAACGTACTGTATATTTACGGGGCACAATGCTCCTTGGAGTCAGAGTCATGTACCTGACCTCAGTAACATTACCGTATCACTGTATTGCTGGTCATCAAACTGGCCTCCGTTGGTCTCAGAGGCTGTGTCCAAGTATAATAGGACCGCTAACTGAACTAACTAGCTAATGGCAGCACAGTTAGCAGCAGTGTACCGGTAACTACAGTGACAAGGTCCGTGTTGCAACAATCCCCGGGGCTAACAAAGAGGTGCAGTTCCTGTGTGGAATTTGAGGTGTTTTTTTGTTTGTTTGTTTGTTTGTTTGTTTGTTTGTTTTTTTGCATCTAACATGGTCATCTAAGACTCTGTAACAGCTTTTGTGTGTGTATGTGTCTTGATGTTGTACATACACTTGAGAGACATGTCCTGAATGTAACAATACAATTGTGTGAAAAAGTACGAGGGCTTCAGGGGTTTTTGCATCCTGGTCCAAACAACGCCAGCCCAGCTCCGTCTCCATGAGCAAGAGAACTCAGCTTTCTTGGCCCATATAGCATGCTGTGAGGATATTATTGCCTCAGTTGACTACATTTACCATCAGCCCTGATTGGACATCCATGTGAAAGGTGACAAATTTCCCCCTTTTATATGTGGAACATGAATTCTGCAATTTACAGCTTTACCCATGTGTTAACTATGTGCTGTAGGTCTCCACTATTCAGTGTAGCTACATTATAGCTGTTCCATTGCACTGCTGCTCTCTTACCCACAGCTGCTAAATATAGCATGGCATGTGTAATTGCACATAATGATAGGACCACTATGGTGTTTCTGTGTACAGTAAACTAACCTGTAATAATGCATAATGTGATAGTTCATGGATCACCATAGGGAGAGCTTGTTCATACTCCTAAAGAGACCTGAGTGCAGGGTCACTTGCAGAACAGCTCCCTCGTAGCTGGTACTTATGCAGCGACTTGCTCGTGGACTCTTTTGCAAATTTGCATTTTGGTGACACAAGAGCCCAGATCCTCTTCATAAAAGTCTGATGCCTCACTCAAGTACATAGTCCCACTGAGATCTATACTCAGATCACTGAATTTAAAGCCATAGTTAGAACATGCTACCAGATATTGTACTTTTTGGCTTGAGTGTTAGAGTTACAGCAAAGCATGTAAAGCAAAAGAGTATCTGTAACAATCATTTCCTTCATCTTTACCTTCATGACTGAAGGTTGTATTCGCCTCTGGCTGATTATTCCATCATAGAGGAATGATGATGGAATCTCTATGATTCCTTTACAGTATAATTTCTCCCTTACAATATTTACAACACACTGTCAGTGACAGGCATTGTAGACCTAAAGTGTGTTACACAAGGCATTACATAAGCTGTTTGTTTGGGTTTAGGCACCAGAACTACTTGATTAGGTTTATTAAAAGTGATGGAAGTGACATAACATAACATAACATAACGTTGACCCCAGTCTCCTAGTTAAAAGTCCCGTGCTTGTTTGACCTGTCCATCCACGCCAACCACTCTTTATGTGGACTTTGTTGCACTTTATGCACAGATTGCAATTTTTGTGGCCGAGTTTTTTTTTAAGTCTGACCTACCAGTTCCAATTTTCCTTCTTTCCAAGAACTATGACAACAAGATTTGAAAATAATGGCAGATCACACACTATAGGGGGCCACACAATCTCAATGTGATCTCATGGGGAAGCAGGTGTAAACAAAATGAAGACTGACGTGGTGCAACAGCTTGCTGTAGTAATTGATTGATTGAATTTCATTTATTTAAGCGTCCTGCACCATATGGTGGCCAGCCCATATGGGCTTTCAAGACACTTAGCAGGAACAACAGCAAGGATGGCCACATGACAAATCAATAATAACAATTCTATAAATTAAAAAAAAAAGGAAACAAAAAAAAAAAAGGAACTATAAATCTTGCTAAGGCAAAGGTCTCCTCATTGATGAGCTAACGCAGCTTCAGACAACCAAAACAAATCGGGATTTTTCAACTGGATTTTTTTATTTTTTATTTTTATTTATTTATTTATTTATTTTTTGGCCATTTGTGCCTTTATTGGACAGTGACAGCTGAAGAGGAGACAGGAAACGGGGCAGAGAGAGAGGGGATGACACGCAGCAAAGGGCCAAAGGCGGGAGTCGAGCCAGCGGCCGCTGCAGAGGACTAGCAGCCTCCATACAGGGGACGGACGCTCTACCCACTGAGCTAAACGTCCGCCCCTTCAACTGGATTTTTTAAAGTAGAAAGTTCCTCAAGTCACTGCATACAGGGCAGTGAAAGTTACCAGGGCTTTCTCCTGCAGCACACTCCAGCAGCATAAAATAAAAATTTTGAAAATGTTTTTTTTAAAAGAAAAAAAAAGCACACGCAGAAGGCTGAACAAGTCTGAATGAAAAAATGTTTTGACAGATGCTGTCAACACAGGTTGTCTATTCACCAGCGAGAACTGGAAGTGAGATTTTAACTGTCAGTTTTAATATCTGCCAGCAGTAGTATGCTGGCTATTAGGGACGTACCGATACCAATATTGGGCATCAGCATCTGATGAGTCATGGCCGGTCGATTGGTGCATTTCTACTGTATTCAGCTTCTCGGGACTTCTTACCCTGCGAGGCAGCTGGATTCGCGAGCTCACAAAATCACGCGAGAAACCGTCTTGCCAGGCTTCAAATGATCTGTTTGTGTCTGCAGCCAATCAGCGTCCTAGGAGGGACAAGGAGGTGGTTTTAGGTATGACGACAGCGAGAAGCGTCCATGGCAGTGACTTGCCTCGAGCATACAATGGCGGTTCCTGAAGAGGTTAGCGTAGATGCTGTGATAGCATCAGTTATATCAGAACTTTCTTCAGTGAAAAAGAACGAGTTTGATCTGATTGGTTGAAGTTAGCCTGCCCTTTTCCTGACTGTTTCTAAGGACGACTTCCCAGATGGTTCTGTGTTACAGACCATCATGCGTTGCTCCTGTCATCATTCCTATGGCCACTAGATGTCACTACCCAACAATAAACATAAATATGAGTTAAATATGGGTCGTAATGAGCTGCTTGTTGAACAGATGACCCACATGCCCGTTCTCTGGTGAGGATGTGCTACATATTTATGGGGGAAAGTCGAATTAAGTCAAAAATGAAAAAAATAGCATAAATCTTGGACACAAATGGCGCTGCATTTCTTGCAGCCGTTTAGTCGTGAAAGCCAATCTATGGTTTCCCAGCAGCAAACATTAAATGCGAGCCAGGAAATGTTTGCTTTACATCGACACAGTCTGAAGTAAATGATGGTATCTCTATATTCTGACTGATGTTGCTGGAAATCCGGTGTGTATTGGTGATATTTTGACAATGTAACTAAATAATGTATTGCGGGGTCTTTTGGGGATTTGTGTCTCTCATTCTTTTTCCCTTTTCTCCATCTTTTTTTTTCTCACCTGTCTCTCTTTCCCCATGTCTATGACAGGAGAGCAGGAGTGTGTGGTACTGGGGAAGCGCTGGCATGTGAGCAGGTCGCTAGAGATTAGCTCCAGGACAACCCTCAGGCATCAACTCCACACACACACACCACTATCCACAACACACCGTATACACACACAATTTAAATGTTAGCATGATCACTAAACCCACACAGAGGCCACTACACCGAGCCACTCCATTATTCAGCAATCTGCCAGCCGAGCGGGGAATGAAAAAGACGGAGATGAAGAGATAGACTAAGACTGGATGACAAGCAACTTGTTTGTTTGCCAAATAATTAAGGAGACATCAGTCTACGCCAGAGCTCGGATTTAAAGACAGGGAACACAGGCGGGGAGAAAGAGTCGTAATGACGCTGACGGCTGCGCTGTTGATTCTGTCACTCATGTAGATTTTATCTCTCACAGACAATCAGAGGCACAGACAAGGCCAGGAAGTGCTTTCATTACAAGCAAGGTCTTAATGCCACACATGTGATTTGAATAAACTAGCAGAGGCTGTAAAAGCACAGTAGTTGCTCACTTTCTGTTTGTGGTGTGATGGGGTAATGGAAATTCTAGTTCAGTCCAGGAAAAAACTGTTACAATCCCCTGTATCATTTTATATTGAGTGACGATGAAAGTCACATTTAGTGAGCTAAGTGTAGCCATTAAAAATTTGATACATTTAAAGTGATTACAACATATTTAACAGATTATTGTTTCTCTTACATCTGGAAAGTTGGACCTGTTTTTCAAGCGATGGGGGAGATGTCCTCCTCAATTTTCAAAATCCTGTTTTTGTCCGTCTCTGAACATAATCACACTGTCCAGCCACAATCGTCCCGTTGAGAGAAGAGTTTGCATAAATGTCCATATGATTGTCTGAGTCACCTTCAGTTATTACTATAAACTCAAAGCAGTAGTAGCAAGTGCTTCTTATGTTTGAATTATATTTAAACACTAAGAACTGGGACAAACCCATATTTTGAGGGGTTGATTTGATTTTTACTCTTCAATTATACTGGGAAATGTATATTTTAAAAGATCAAACTCTTGGCTATTAAACCTTGTAATGGGCCAATGTCTGAGTGATTACAATTTTTATTAAATGTCAACTTAAATGTTAAATTTTTTCATTTCACCGTGTAGTCGTAGTGAGCAGCCATTTTATTTTTTAAAGTTGCTCAGAGTTCTCTTAGCTTTGATTTAGAAGGGTTACAGATAGAAGTATTATTTAATGAATTTGTCATAAAGCATCAAGCGCACCAGTGCTTGAGCAGTATTCCAACCTTTTTTAAACCAAGAAGTGAGACAGGGGTCCTCAGGGTATAACACTTTTTATGCTTGATTAAATCATGTTTGTGTAAAAATCTGATGGAGCAGACGGAAATCCAGGATACAACTTTAAAGGGCCAACATTTCCATTAAAAAAAATCGATTTTAAATATGATTATAATATAATTAGAACGTTTTTATAACTATGTTTTAAGTAGGTATTGTTCATTTGAAATTTTGAAGGCTTTATCACATTTTTAAATTGTTTGAAACTGTGAATTTCTGTCTGATGTAAATCCTCAAAGAATACATTTTCACCAAAACAATGGAATTACAGTGTTGAAATTAATAATTGTTCTTTTTTTTTGATAGGACATGATTTATCCCAGTTCTTAAGAACTGGGTGACATATAAAATATTATTTAATTACAGCATCATCATTATTATTATTATATCTGATTGCAATCAGATTTATTTACTGTCCAATGGAGTTGGATTAATGTGGCTCAGGGTAAATGAAAGCATCAAAAGCACTAAAAGTTGCTGCCACTAAAGACGCACTGAGGACACATGAAGATCTGATTGTTCAAACAACATTCAGAGGTGATCTGGGTCAAACATGCCCCCTTTTACCTACACAAATAGATATGTTTCAAACGATGTAACCATCCCTGCCCACATACTTCCATGCGTCCTTTACGTTGGCATGAATGTTAAGCACTATGTCCACTAGACGGCGCCATTCAGAGTGAAAAGTTACCCCGAGTTACCACACGGCGATGCTGGAGGAGGTTATTATGTGTGCAACTTCTTCATCATGTCCTTTTGCCCTGTTTCACTTGAACTATTGGCTACACTGCTCCCTCAACTACTAGAGGTGCTGCTCCTTTTGTCCATATGCACAAGCTTTCAGAGAACGTGCACAAATACGAATAAAATGAGCGCAAGTGTGTCTAACATTAAGTATAAATGAGCCTCAAGGCTTATTTTTTTGGCAGCGTGTACGCGAATGTGTCCTGAACAGCAGTGAGGGGTCGCCTTTTCAACTGATGTTGTCTGCTTAAGTACACATGAAACAGCTGTCTGAGCTCCATTTGGTTCCCTGTAATGCAAATTATGTGTTCAGTTCAACTGATTTCACTGCTGAACCAGTAACCACAATATCCCCAGACTCCCTTGAAAAATAGCACAATTTTGAGAACTGTTAAGTGAGAAGAAACTAAAAGCCTTTCTCAAACAGCCACAGAAAATTCATAATCATTTGAGCCTTCTTGTAAGTTCAGCACTAAATGCAATACATTAAGTTGTCTCTTTCCTTGTAAACTTGCAAATGTTATATATTACATTATGTTTTCCTTGGTGTAAAATGCCTGGTGTCTGTTTGTCCCAGTGTGTTGGCCCCTAGTATTGCCTCACCAGTTAAAAATAATAAGGAATGTGGTCTTTGCAAATGGAAATCAAGTAGCAGGGAAGTGAGATCTGATCACAAGTGGTCACCAGCGTGTGGAGACGCATTCTAATTCCTGGTGTGAACCAACGTACTCAGATTTTCCACTTGTCATGTGAGATACTTCACATGACAAGTGACCTGATTTTTTTTTTTTTAGAGAACTGACATTTTAACCCATTGTACCTTTTAGCAAAATATAACAAAGTTTAGCACTTCTTTATGACTATCCATGAGTGCAAACAAGAGAGATATTGTAATAAGATAAATTACTTTGTTTGTTAAGAAGTTTGACTTGTGTTGCTGCATTTTTTTTTTTTTTTTTTGCAAAGGATGTTTTGAATTATGATGGAATCCTCCACTTATGTAAGGTTAAAGGCCCTTAATTCAAGAAAGTTGGTTTGCATTGTGAGCGTGACTGAAAACTGAAATTAAATGACTTGTTAATGTGTATGATATTTTCTGGCAGTCAACACAATTACTTGCTGTACAATTGGTCAAGTCTAGTGAAAAATGTCAAACAATACTTCAATAGTCTGTTATACTGTCAATTCTTCACTATATAACAGTAAATCAGTACAGTTATTAAAGGTAGACTATCTTTTCAATAACCAATGACCCTAAATGACCAAATAAGTCAACAATACTTATACCCAGTTTGTGCCATGTTACTCTCACAGCCCTCTTCTATTGTGCCAAATGGAGAATTTGGAATGACTAAACACAAGTAGCAGAGTGAATGGGACGGAGGGACAACAGTGTGTGCTTATTTATATCAAAGCGTCTATGCTAATCAGCTGGCTGGTAATGTGAGGTTGAGCTGCTCGGGGCTCCATGGGTATTTGGACCACATTTCTCTGCTGTGCTGGCCAGGTGAGGCACGCTGCCAACGTCAGGCTCTCTGCCAAGCCGGATTGGAAATCCACTGCCAGCGTACTGGCAGTGGCCACCGGCTTCAGTCACCACATTAACCTGTGGATGCTACTGTGAAAAAAACACTATACACAGGTAATTGCCAACATAACAGCAAATTCACACCAGTTCTCAAGGCTGTAAAGAAATATATGCACTTGTAACCTGGAATGTTGTAAATACCCTGTAAGAAACAACCAAGATTTAAGCACATTTCCAAGATGTCCCTCCTAACATGCCCTGGTGTCTCATTAGTGCTCTCCAGCATTGTGTTACTAGGACAGCTCAGGTTCAGACACCTGAGGACCTCAACACCTCCTGTAAGGAGACTGAGCTTGCAACTTGATGTAGGTGTGACTGTAGGTGAAACTGTGGCCCGAGGTGGACGAGTGAGCAGTGGGAGGGAAACAGAACAATGTAAAGACTGCTGGCAGTTGACCCCATAATCACAAATACATATTTTTCCCATGGCTTTTAGTGCTATTTATCATGTAGATTTTTTTTTTGGTGTGAGATGCAGAGTTTTGGAGATATCAGCCATAGAGGTGTCTGTCCTCTCTCACAATGGGATTAAATGGCACTTGGCTTGTGGTGCTCAAAGCACCAAAATACATCCAAAAACTAATTCATACATCTTGTTGTGAACAGTTTCACGGAGGAACTACTTTCTTTCCACAGGAGAATCTATTGAACTACTTTAGAGTCTGCCGAAAGAAAGTAGTTCCTACATGAAACTGCTCACAACAAGGTGTGTGGAGTAACCAGGTCATGATTTGCTGTTGAGTTTTTCAGACATATTTTTTGCCGCTTTGAGCACTTAGTGCCATTCTAGTCCCATTGGAGACAAGGCGGATATATATAATTGGATACTGAACTATCAACTATTAAATACACCACATTCGACCTCACCACACCATATACTTTATGGGTTGTGGCTGCTGCAGTAATGGGCCAATCACACGTCGCATCAAATCGAAGAATAATTGCGGTCATTGGCTGCAAGCAAAACCATACAAACATTTTTGTTTCTAGATCTGGGTACAAGAAGGCTTGAGTGCAGGTATGGATTGACTGGACAAGTTTCAGTGCTTCTTTATATTGAGTTATTTCAGTCAATGAGTACTGCAGCTCAAATAACGAGTTGGAGCCATAGACTGTATATAAAACAGGTTGTAATCCTGTTGAATGTGCAATTTTTGGTTGAAGCAAGTTGTTTTCTCCCACCTCCTCCTTCCCAGACACGACAGATAAAGACATGTAACGTCCTGAATTGGCAATAACGAGCGATGACAAGTCTCCACTGTAAGTTGATCAAGTGATTACAATTGTCAGTTGTCTGTCAATGTAAAGCTAGGCCCATTACCCTGAAAACAAAAGGCATCTGGACGGTGGGTGAAGTGGCTACCTGTCTCACTGCCTTCCAAACCTCATTAACATTTTGCTCAATTTAACAGTTATAAACATCTACACCTACGAGATTATTAATGATTTCTTGCGTCTCTTAAACAGACACTTACTCATTCGGCTGAAATTCTGCATTAATTTGAACTATATGTATTAATGTGAAATAGACATACAAAACAGTTAATCCAGTCCAGAATAGACATTTCAAGTGACGTGAGCATTTCAACTTGTTTCCTTGATCTCTGATGGCACATCGTGGTCATTTAGGGTTTACTGCCATGAATAAAGGTTAAAGGTATCAAGTATGCTGAGCCCTGCTGCTGACATTGGGAAGGTTTTTCTGTTGGAGGACTAGTGTGTAGGATCTAGAGGCATCCAGTGGTGAGCTTACAGATTGAAAACACCTTGTCTCACTCTCCGCTTTCAAGCCTCTAAGATCTGCTTTGGTAGAGGAAAGGTCGTATCTAGAGCCAGTGTTTGGTTCATCCATTTTTGGCTACTGTAAAAACATAGTGGACTACATGGAAGAGGACAGAGGAAGGGCTCATTCTAAGAGTAACAAAAAAAAGTAACAAAAACACAACAATTCGCATTTTCAGGTGATTATACACAATGAAAATGATGAAAATTGAAAACATAAATATTATATCCAATTTCTGGCAATAAATCCCCATAATCCCTGCAAATCATACACACTGCACCTTTTAGTTAAGGCAACTTAAACAACTTGTTTGAGGTAAAGGAAAGACCACGGTCACGATTACATGATTAACATGCCAGTGACTTTGCTGCTCGTGTGGATGAGTTTTAATGCACAGCCATCCAGCTCCCTGACCTCTGCAACCTCACATGTACATATATTATATAAACATCCCACTACTTGTTACATTGACACTGCAAGAAGTAGTAGTATGCAGATTAGCTGCATATAAATGTTGCCTGTTGGCAGCATATGAACGGTCGTAGATTGGTGCATCAACTTTATATACTCTAAGTGAGGACAGCCCCGGGCTATTTGTTCATGTCTGTGGTTTCTGGTTTTGTTCAGTCCCACCAAACTCCCACAGAGGTGAAGTTCTCTGCAAGTTTTTCCATCATTTGGGTTGGCATGTGGCCTATAAGCTCATTTTTTTCTGATCAACTTGTGCACAAATCACTGTCATATGGTTTGCGTTAATTCTTTTTGCTAATATTTGTTTATGATATGTAGTATTTATAGTGTGCTGTTCAGCTTGACCTTTCTGCTGTTTCTTATCATGTACTTCTTCCATTTGTCTGTCTCTCTTCTTCTGTAGTCTTTGTCAGTCCCTGCCATGATGCTGAATGTAGCTCCTACAAGTTAAACTACTCAGAAAAGTTATGTTCATTCCAATTATTCAACTCCACGCTACTTGTGTAAACCTTCTTATGTAACTTGTATATATACATTTTTGTATTCTTTTACGCTGTAGTAAACCAGCATTAATGTCATCTGATGATTCCAATACTCTTATAGTGTCTTTTGAGCTCTGTTTTGGTCTTCACCAACACCAGAGGCAAATATCTGGTTCTTTAGCTGCTAAATGCTCAACATTTGTTCGTCAGAGCCTATGCTGATGCTGGGCATTATCAAAGATTTCCCACTGAAAATAGCTTCCTTCAGATGCTGGAAACACAACTGATGAGTGTGCATTCACCCCTTTTGTCTTTGTGTGTAGATGATTTAAAATTGAATTAATCCATAAAGCATGTATTTTCAGTAGATTATGTGAACAAAATTAATGTTTGGACAGGTCTTTCACAGATATAGCAACAGTAAAGGCTCGGTGGCCGGTTCAAGTCCCACACGGGTACCTGAAGAAGTGCCAGTTCACCTCCTGGGCCAAGGTACCTTTGAGTAAGGCACCAAACCTCTAACATCTTGGGGGGCCTGACAATATGTGTGCAGCTCCCTTGCTCTGATATCTCTCCAGTGCATGTTTATAGGTCCTGTTTGTGCATGTGTGTATTTCAGGCCTGTGTATGTATGTGCAAAATTACAACAGAGTGAGGAATTAATGAAGTATGCCTTCTTATTCAATGGAAGAGGACATCACCCCTATCACCTTGGGAGTGAAATCATGCACATTGAAAACAACAGTGGGACAAGAATGGATCCCTGTGGAACACCCTAATTAAATGGAATTACAGATGAACACCCCCCGCACGACTTTCCATCTTTATTCTCTGTCGTCCTTATAACGTGGTCAAGTTAGCAATAATAAATATGCAATGTCCCATTACACTTGAAAAATAAAGGAACTTCGGGAGGTTTAGGCACCAAAAATACTTTAGAATAGGTTTAGAATATGATCATGGTTTGGGTTTAAATAACTATGTCCTTAAAACAATCAGCACTGATTATTGGTCTCCTGTTTGAAAGTCCTCTTGTTTTCCCCCCATCCACCCTGTCCTGCTTGGACTTTCTTACTCCTTATACTAGGTTCGTCCTTATTCCTTTGAAAGTTGTACTCACAACTCATGAATTTCATGAGCTGCCGTGATACTGGACTGAAAGATCATTGGTAAACTTGTCAAGAGCTGTCTCAGTGCTGTGGCAAGTTCTAAAACCTGACTGAAAACTATTTAATCATATAAAGAAAAAATGTCTTCAGACAACTGTTTCGGTGTATTAGTTGCAATAGTGGAAGCAGATTTTTATGTCAGATTGCAGAGTGGGACATTCAGCGGAGAACTGACTGTCCCTTACTTGACTCTTAGAATTCATGTGGGTGAAATGACGCTTGCAGCCAACTGGAAGCAAGACTGGCTATTATTATTCCACAAGGTATCAAGTATTTGGTGATATTCGGAGTTCTTAAAGCTGTGTTTAAATCGACATTGTAACCAAGTCTACTCAGATTATCCAAACTGCAAAGTTTTTTGTCTTTTGTTTGGGGCTTTCATTGATTTCAGAAATGTTGGACTGTGAGATTTAGAATATTGCATTCTGTTGTTTTCACCTCCTTCTCCTTGTGGCTCTCTGCTTGTCACTTTCCGTTCTCTAATCTCTGCTTTCTTTTCTGTCTGCATTCACACATTCTCTGACCCTGACTTCCTCTCTCTCCCTCTCTCTCATTTTATGGTTCTCTTTTTCTTTCAAGCTTTCTATCCCTTAACCAAACAGTCGTAACTCTGTAATTGGATATGCTGAGATCCTTAATGAAGCAGCTGACGGCCCTCTGGCTGTCCTGTCGTCTCCCACTATAAAGAAATGTGCTGACAGTGAAACATAGAAGTTGTGGGGCAACTTTTGTGAGGCCTCCGTAAAAACTTCTGATGTAACCCACCCAGCTGGCAAACTGCGGCGTGAGGGTGTGTGTCACGAGCTTTGGTGGCCAGTCAGTGAAAACCTTGTATCTCCAAGTTCATAATGGTTTCAGATATGTTAAAGGACAATCTGGTGCTCTTAGTTAAAAGAAATACGACTTCTTAGGCTCACTTTCAAAACCCATTACAAGGCTCCAAAAGTGTATTGTCATCAACCTTTAAACAGCTCCCTGGATGCTTACTTCATGGAGATACATGGTTTTCACCCGGCAATTTTAATGTGTAAGTGTTGGCAGTGAATTACAGTGAGAGGTACAGTTAATTAAAAATCTAATTAATGTGAATCTAATAAGCAGCCGTGTCAGTAGCCAGCCCTGTCAGCTTGTTAAGGCTTATTTACAGTCGTACTACATATGTCTCGTCTTAAACGCTGGTGTATGACAAATCTGTTGCTGCTGTGACATTTACCCGCAGACAGGATCTGATGTAACACTCCCCCTGTGGTATTTAAGGCGAGTTCTGATATGGAAACCTGGTCTGGATAGAAGGGGGAGTGTGTCAGCGAGGTTTTTATTACTAAGGCCACAATGATGTGCCAGGCAGATTCAAGATTATGCAGGTTAATAGAAATGGAACCAATAAGCTTTTTGATGCTTTTTTTTTATTTTTAATATCACTATTGAATCCAGAGGCACACTTCTGCAATGGTTAAACTTTACTATACTCTTTAATTGATATTTTCCTTGTTTTTGAAGCACTTCATGGTCTTTGCACCGGAATACTTCTCCCCGATGTTGACGGTGTTTGAACCAGTGTGGCCCCTCAGATCCTCAGTCTTCAGTCTTTTAGTCATTCTGAACTGCAGGACTAAAACTTCAGGCGAGGCAGCGTTTTTAGCGCTTCTGCTCCGAGCCTCTGGAACTGTCTGCCTGAGGATCTGAGGGCAGCTGGAGGTGCTGAAATTTTTAAACACAGGCTTAAAACTTGCCTTTTCCCTCAGGCTTTGTATTTAGAAGTTTACAGGCATTAATCTTTTATTAATTTTTTAAAATTTTACTTCATTTTATCCAACATTATCTGTTATTTTATTACTGTTAGTTTTGTGTTTTGTGTTTTATGTTATAATTTTTTTGTCCTTTTTACTCTATTTTATGTAGTTCTCAGTCTAGGTTTTATTATTAATATTGGATTTAAATCTGTTTAATTGTATGTCATTGTCAACAGTTTTATTTCTTGTTTTTACTCTCTATTTAAGATAGAGTATATAGTTGTTATTTCACTCTGTTAAAGTCTTTCACATGTTCTGTTTTATGGTTGGTTTGTCAGTCATCTGTTAAACACTTGCATTAACCTATATGAAAGGTGCTATACAAATAAAGTTTGATTGATTGATTGATTGATTGACTGTACTGCACTTCAATATACTATTATATACTATTTTCTAAGCATCTTACATCTTATTTTCTGCCGTCTCCAAACCTTAGGTCAAGTAGAGCATCAGGGCTAAACATCCTACAGCTTGAACTAACCACTGGCTAACTGCTAATGTCAATTATAATGTCAAACCTATAAGCAGCGTTTTCTTCTCTCACCACACAATCCCAGCGCTCCTCAGCACCCCCGCAAGTGCTTTTCTGCCAGAGAAAAATGCCATATAGACACCGGGCCCAAGGAAAAGTCACCAACTAACAGATAAGTAAGGAATCACTATCGTGAAATTTCAGTTTTTTAACTGATTTAAGGACTATATACCCAGAGGTGGGTAGAGTAGCCAAAAATTGTACTCAAGTAAGAGTATTGTTACTTAAGAATAATATTACTCAAGTAAAAGTAGAAAGTAGTCATTTAAATAATTACTTGAGTAAGAGTAAGAAAGTATTTAGTGATAAAACTACTCAAGTACTGAGTAACTTCTGATTTATTATTTTAATAATCAGGGCATGAATGTGATCAAATAGACATAAATATAAAATAGCAATGTGCAAATTGAGATGTTGCCAAACAATACCCCTATAACTAAAACAATAATAAATCAAATCTTTACAAAATAGCATAAATTAAGGCAAATTCAGCCACAAGAAACAGTAATAAACCCTTTATTACCAATTTAGTAGTTTTGAAACATATCCTCTTTTCAAAACATTCTCTTCTGTCAGACTGTCATTCTTTTTCATAACAAAATTTTTGAAACCAGTGCCTTATAAACAGCACTTGAGCACTGTGTTCAAACTCCTCAAACATAATTTGGAATGAGTAAGCGAGAGACTAGGTGTTTGTTATGCTGAATGAAAATGAGTGTAACAGATAACAATTTAGTCATTTCAAAACATTCTCTTCATTCATATCATTCTTTTTCACAACATAAAGCTTTTGAAACCAATACTTGGGTAACAATATTATATGTGAACCCTGCAAACTTTACTTGTAGTAACAAGTTATATATAGTAGAATATCAGAAGACTGAATGTGTTCTGCGAAATGAAATTCTGTGTGTGTGTTGTCCTCCTCTTTGTCATGAGAATGAGAGAAGTAGATGGCAGACATTTTATTTCAACTGCACATCATTCCCTTGTCCCCCAAACAGCACAATAGGCTGAGCGGGCAAAGATTGCATAGAATAAGGCAGCCTGTACATTCAGAGGTCTCTGTGTCCATGAACAGTGTGTGTGTATGTGTGTGTGTTTTACGAAAATTGGTGTTTTTGCATGTTCTGTCCACCCCCCAAAAATAAATCACTCACTGAAGTGACTGTTAAGCTTCAGCAGTAGTTGACACTCAAGGTTCTTGCAGTGAAGCTGCGATCTTTTAGCAGTGAACAGGAGCCCTGCATGACTAAAAAGTCTCTCACAGGCTGCAGATGCTGGAAGACTTGTGTTGACTTTGAGCGACAATTTCTTGATTTGATGAAAGGAATGCAATAGATCCATACCTGCAGTGGATGGACATGAAAGGTACTTACATCTTTATCTTCAATGCTGTGCATACATTGCGAATTGCTTTTTCTCCTTGCTCCTTCCGGATACGCACAACCCTTTCTACAGCGAGGTACAGGGAGCTCCAACGGGTCTGATTGGGTCGGAGGAACTGCAATTTGCATTCACGTTCCACTGTCAAATGCCATGGCTGACCTGCTGGTTTTATTCCACAGAGCACTGCATTTTGCTAAAAGCAGACCGAGACAGTCTCCTGAACATTTCCCTGCCAGCTCCTGCTGTAGTACCATCAACAGTTGATATGAGACTGAGGAGATGGCATGCACACTTTTGTTGCTTTGGCAGTTGGTACTTAAGGCCAGTGTCGTCATCCAAAATAGCAGACGCATCTTGATACTCCACCTCTAACTCACTTTCATCTTCTGACGCATGATCAAGGATGGAGTCTCTCTCCTCCTGTCCATCAGCAACTTCGTCCTCTTTCTCGTCCACGCCGTATAATCGAAAGGCCTTCAGGAAGTTTGAGCCACTGTCTGTTGTTGTCCTGGTCACTTTTTCCCGGATGTGGTACTCAGAAAGTATTTCCTCTAATGCTGCAGCAAGGACATCAAATGTGTGCGAGCCTTTGACACGTCTACAAGCCAATGCAGCGGAGTGCCTCTCTAGAGAAGTGGGGTCTATCCAGCGACAGGTGACACCTAAGTAACTACGCTGTCTGGCAGACCAGCAGTCTGTTGTGGCAGCAACATGGTTCACCGTGCTCAACTTTTTGATGATTATGCTCTTCATGTTCTTTGCAGCTTCCTGTATTCTACAGCACAACGTTTTCCTTGTCATTACTGTACACTGAGGTTGCAAGGTTTCTATCGTAGTCTTGAAGGATGGTATCTCAACCAAAGAAAATGGTTGGCTGGCTTCACATACAAAATTTAGCACAAGCTTGTCAAGTGTTGCCTGTGTTAGCCGCCGTGGTGGGACAGCAAGGGAATCGGTGATCTTCACATTCTTCAGAGGAGGTTCATCAGAAGAGGGGGATTTTTCACTTTCTGTGAGACTCTATTAAGTCATCGTAACTCGACAGTTTGTTGGGGTGAACCCTCTGTTGACAGAAAAAAATATAAATGAGACTTACAGGGGATCTATCCATTAAATACATTCATCATCAGATCAAATTCAAACAGAAACTTTATATATGGAAAATGTGTGAAACATAATGCTTCATAGCACCATTATATTATATATTATATTGGTATAAATAGGGCTCCAGAGTGATTCCATTTAGGAGCCTTTTCCTACAGTTTTTGGTGATTGTGATTCTAAAATGTACATAGGATCACCAGTGCTAGTTGCAAATATGCACAATTTTTTATAATCATTGTAGGCTATATCACATTAATTTCTAAACTGTTAATGTGGAGGCAGTTATTTAGTGTAATTGTGTGTATGTGTGGTATTTCTGTTTAACTTTTTAAGGTGAGTTGGCCTGGATGTATTTGAATGTATCTTCTCATTTTGTAAAACATTTGACAGTTACTTATGACGTTATAACAGGGCTCATGTTAGCCTATCCACAGACAAAACTCATCTACAACTTACCGCAATGTGTTTTCTCAAGTTCGAAGTGGAGTTCTTGTAGGCTGAAATGTCGACATGTTTGGGTAGACACAGGTGACAGCGCATGATATAGCTGTTCTTTTTTGTAGTTAGTAAAGTAAACATGGTTTTCATGTAAGGCCACTGGAGTTCTGCCTCTTCTGGTTCGCACGCCGTTGTTTCTGCCATTGTTGCCGTCTACTCTCATTCTTATGTATGTGTTCCCCTGTAGTCTCTTTGCTTCTGTGTGACTGCCTGGCTCCGTTTGATTGGTGAAATGGAGTCAAACGTCACTAGTGGCTACGTTTGATTGGTCAAACAGAGGCTTGTGACAGAGCCTTTGGCGCAAGTCTTGCGCCAAAGGTCGTGCAAAGATCGTGCACAGATCGTGCATTAGTGAATAAAATGAATAAATAAAAATCCAAGTAACGAGCGGAATGTAGCCCAGTGTAACGGAGTAAAAGTAGCGTTTCTTCTTCACAAATATACTCAAGTAAAAGTAAAAAGTATTTTGCATTAAAACTACTCTTACAAGTAGAATTTATCCAAAAAGTTACTTAAGTAAATGTAACGGAGTACATGTAACGCGTTACTACCCACCTCTGTATATACCAGATACAGACTGTTGACATTCTCTTGTAGCATTGTTTGTCATTAACACTGAAGTCTGCTGACGCATCATTTCTTCCTGAGGGCATCCTGCTGCATGTGTGAACAGATCTGTGGGAGGGAACGGATATGTTTTTGTGTGATATGGCTGTTTGCGTATGCATGCCTGTTTGAGAGGACATGCTGGTGTGTGTGTGTGTGTGTGTGTGTGTGTGTGTGTGTGCGCTAGCTCCCTGTGGAGGGCGTCTGCAGACACCTGACTGGGGAGTCCGGGCTTGAGCCTTCAGTGTTAATTGACTTGATGAGACAGCCACAGTGGGAGGAGGATCACTAATGAGTCTGCTCCATTTACCCACTTACTACTTAACCCATCAACCGACTGTACAGAATAACCACAACTACAGTGATACAACTGTAACATATCAAACCGGAGAGGGACTGTAGTCACGGATCAGATTTTACTAACAGATGTCACATTTCCATAATCTTAAACTAAGAATTATAGCTGCTGCGCAGCAATGGTCGGGGCCGGGTGATTTTAGGCAAAATTGGGCAGTTCTGATCAACAAGCAGAGTGTAGGAAGATGAAAAAAAGGTGGCATTCTAATGTGCATTTTACATCAGTTGAGGCTTGAATCACAATTTCTGGCTCAAGAGGCTCTGCTGTATCTCACTGAGCTAATTAACAAGAGTCAACTCTGTGGTATATATGTTT
>JAJHUR010090380.1:0-23444 GCA_027495735.1 Lutjanus campechanus | reverse complement strand
GGAATTGATTAAACTTCGTCTTTGATTAAACTTTGTCTTCATCTGCTCTAATATAAGTTGCGAATGTTAGCATGTCCAGCTAAGTAGCACTAGCTTACTAGCTGCAGTATCTTTACCTCCAGACAAACTTGTTAGATATCACTGCATCTGCATCTGTTATGTGGGGGAACTGAGGAGGAGGATGTGGGCTGGTGCAGAAAGTGGGCTGATAACCATGCATCTCTGTCTGGCTTGCTGTCTCGAGTCTAAGCCAGGTTAGCTTAGCTCTTGTTCCACGATCACGGTCTGGCTGGTCTGACTTGGTGACCCATCTCAAGGTCTGCTGCACTAATTGAGGCTCTGCGCTTCCTTTTCCAACATTAATGCACGTCATCTATCATGTAGATATACCTGCCATATTTCACCATCCAACCAAAGTTTGCTGACATGTAAGCTAGCTTTACCCTCAATCCTAGCATTAACGTTATATCATGCGCACAGCTGCTAGGCAATGGAATATAAACACTTTCAAAGGGTCCTTCGTTTAAAATGTGTCAGATGGAAACACTAAAACGTCAGCTGGAGACGTTAGCAGTAGCTTACATCAGCCAGCTGCATCTGAAATCTGCTTGAGTCTTTATTTTAGCCGACAAAATCCACAGTCGTCACCTAGAAATAAGAATCTGCTTTTGTTTTCTTCTCTAAGTAATCACAGATCTCATACTTCAACAATTGCACCCAATTTTGATGTTCAATCTGCCACTATTATCACCGTAAACTGCACAAATGCAGTGCCAGAATGGAAAGTTTGGCAGGCTTAGAACAGTGACTAAGGAGGGTGGTGGTTAGCAAAGGGTCAATTCATATGAAAGTGCCTGCAGAGGTGAGTGTGGTTAGCAGTCAGCTGCAGCACAGAGAGACTGCTAGAGGAGTGTCAGGTGAGTTGATTGGCACATTTTTTCTGATTGCACTCTCCCCTCTTTATGCAGTAGTGTGCTGGCCCTCTGAAGACTTCTGCTCCAAAAACAAAGTGGAAACTCTGCTGGAATTTCTGTTGGTCTGAGGTGACCGGAGGACATGTGCTGCAGGAGCTGGGCAGACGCAGACACGTATTGTTTGAGAGCTGAACCTGTGTGTCTGTTCTTGGGGAACTCATGGTGGTTGCAAGATGGCTACAGTGCCATAACAGAATTTAAATGCACATAGCTCATCTTTCCAATTGGGTAATCCCATAAACCTTCTGTAATGTACATTGCTTTTTACATATGTTTGGTATTTCACGACAATATGCAAATGAAAAGCAATGTTTGTTTTAATTTTGATTGTCTGTTTAGCGGGGAGGCATTCTCATGAGATAATAATGTCACTGGAGTAATTTTAGCTGGAGTTCTGGCAGTGGCAGTTGGTCAATAGAGGGTGCTAGGCAAGGCACCTCCAACCTTCAGTGAATAAGATTTAATATACAGTGTATATCCTTTTCAATTAGCAAGGTAAATATTGTATAGCTGGTGAGTAAAATGTCATATATTTTTGGCCTGGGGTGCAAATTCTTTGCCCGCTGACATGAGTAAGTCAATCATAAGTTGTACATACACAGTTTGCTCCTCTCAAACAAATAGTAGCTTTATCTGAATGCTGTTGATTTACACACCACCAACCACTGGGTGGCAGCAGAGAGTAAGTGGCTCATAGTACATCTGATATTAAATACATCAGAATGAGAACCTTCAGTTAAGCCGCTAAAAAAATTATGCCTTTCAAGAGAAGAACATTACAAGAGAGGCTCAGAGTCAAAGACCCTGGACCTGGGGAGTATCCCATCTAACTGATCACTAAGTCTGCACTTAAGGGAAAAAGCCTGGCTTGAATTCATTTGAGCTTCCACTCAAGGCTTAGGCCGTTCCACTAAGACGACGCTAACACAGGCCAGGCTTAAACAAGAGAACAGAAGAAAAGAGTCGAAAAAGAGGATAAGATGTCACAAAAAGAAGGGAGAATGAATGATTTTCTTCTCAGTAGTGAAAGGAGCCCTGTAGATTGAACTGTACAAAGAATATAAAGGAAACGAAGGAGGTGAGTGGCAAGAAAAAAAAAACACAGGCAAAGTAATTCCAAGATAACGTGACCCCACTGTTCATCGCCCTGTCCTAATAGCTCACTTGGGTTGGCCTCCAACCCGAGGCCAACCTACATGTTGTGCTCCTCCTCTCATTCCTTCTTTTCTTGTCAATCTTCAGCTATACGAGCAAAAAAGGTAAAAAGCCATTTCAATCATTTTAGAGAAGAAACACAAGCTTACTTAATGTTCTTTTTGTCTTCACAGCTTGAACAAAATGAGTGAATGAATAAATAACTTCAAAAAAACTTTGGCACACATCTTTCTTAAACTACATGTTAAGCTTTTAAATAAAAGGGTGTTGTTGGCTTTTGACAGTAACATTTGTGAGACATGATTTTCTTAACTTTTTTTTTTAAATTAACACAATCTTTGAAACTAAAGTAAACCTATAAATTCATGCTTGGTCACATAGAAAAAGGTCTAAAGGTTTCTGGACAGACAGAAGTGATGTGAGCACAAAAAGACACTTGAGGGAACTATTTTTAACACAGCTAAATTAACCTAGCCAGTTAGCCTGCCACGGAGCAGGCTAGTTTAGTGGTGTAACAATGTATTTAATTAGTCTTTTCTGCTGATCGTGACTCTGGTTCTGATGCAATTTCCATATTCATGCCTGACTACTTTCTCTTTCTGCCATTGCAACATCAGATAAAGATTATTATCAACCTGCTGCATGTTGTCACACACCATATTTACTGCACAGACTGTTTGGATGCAGAGGACGACACATCAGACGGTGGTGTAGGGAACTCATCCAGGTGGAATCTTGCAGCTTTCACAGGTAAATTTCCCCAGATTACTTTTTTCTTATGCGTAGAAAAGATTACAAAAGATAAAAGAACTGCAACTGTCATTAAAAAAAGAGCATTCAAACTGTAACAAGCAGACAGCTTTGAGCTGTAGGTGTACAGAATACTGCTGTGAAAGCAAAATGTTTTATATCAGTGTTCCTCAAACTTTTTATACCGTGTACCACCTCAGAAAATATTGAGCTGTCCTGTTTTGTGCGATTTTGGTGCTAGCAGGTGCTATGGAAACTTCACCGGCGCTTCGTAGCCACAAGCACAAGCTGACAGTCGTGCACAGCAGCTTCAAATAATCTCCTCCTGATCTGCACTCGTCTCTGTAATAGTTCCTGTTCAGAGCCACAATTGCAGTATCTTTGAAGCATTTGTTTTTAGTCCGTTAATTTTACCTCTTCTTACTATCTTGGCATCCCAGTTTAGCTCGTAACTACTGGTAATCATGGCTGACGTATGAAAATGCTACGTGCATGACTGTGACTATGTAGCAGGTTGATATTGAGACAAAAATACAAGACAGTCAAAACTTATTTTAACTTACAATTCAGTTATCCCATATTTTGTGTGTTTTCAGTCAAATTTTTGCAGCATTCTGTTTGAATAATATATCTAAGTTTAAGAAAATATTTCTGATATTCCTCCGTGTTCCACTAGAAGGAGCTTGCATACCATGGTACACATGCTGCAGTTTGAGAATCTAGGTTTTATATCATTTGGATTAAATTATAAAAATACATGTTTGTAATTGAGTGGCAAAATTATAATGCCTAAAAAGACAGAAATATAATCTAGTGTTTAGAATGAAATAAAACAAGGTGAAGAAATATTTAAGGAGAAAATGAGATAGAGCATGTACAATTAAGTTGAAAATCAATAAATAACAAAGTAGTACTACTGTTTAGAGATTCATATACATTTATATGTGTATGGTCCATTATTATTCTTATTACTGTCATTATTATGTCAGTTGTTCTGTTCCAACAATAAGAGTTATTTATAGAGATGTTTGCATGATGACAGCTGATACATGCAAAAGAGTTTTGTGTGTTGTGACAACTATTGTATTTGTATAAACTTGAGTCACTGAACAATGTTTGGTAGATATTAAAAACTTGTTCTCTGTCTATAACCTGATCTCAGGTTTCACTCTGAATGGAAGATTTGGGGCAGGGAGCGTGTGAATATGGACAGAAGTGTCGATGTGATATAAACGTTTTGGATGAATCCAAAAGATGTCAGCAGATGTTTCCATCTTGACTGCATCAAAGGTTTTGAATCAATAAAGCATTTTCAACATAACTGCTTATTAGTAATTCAGTACTTTAGAAAGCTTCACTTCACCATCACTATTAAGAGCCTTGATGTGTGTCTCTTAAATGAAATGAAATGAAATGTGATTTGTTTTCTTTCTTTTTCTTTTTTCCAAGTGTGCACAGTTAAACATCAGAGTGTGTCAGTCTGATTACTCCTCTGACCTTCATGTTCGTGCCGGCTCACCTTCCTCTTCATCATTTGGATAATGCTGCCCTCTGCTGGACTACAAGATTTTGCATCTGCACAATTGCATAAAGGTGTACATAAAACATTAAGGGCAAACAAGTTCTCTAAATGTAATGAGAGTAGCTTTGTCTCAGTCTGTAGTTTGGGATTTTGTGATACACTATGGCCAAAAGTATGTGGACAGCTGAATACTCCCTCAGTATGTGACAATATAATGTGATTGTGACATTATGATCAATGTGTTTCTGTAACAACCTCCATTCTTCCAGTAGATGCTGAAACAGTGGCAGGGATTGTTCCCATTCAGACACAAGAGCATCAGTGAGCTCAAACATTGATGATGTGGCTCACACTCTTTCAGCCATATACTGTATTTTTCAACTAAATCATGTCAGTAGTACTGACCTGAGAAAGATAACAAACACATTCACAATAACATTATGTTTTTTATTGTGTTTTTTTATTGTAAGAAGAGACAGAATTCAAAACAGCTCATAACAGAAGGTACAACTCAATATCCCTCCAAAATTTAATGACTACAGCTTCTGGAAGTAGAAGACACTTGCAATGTAAATGAGGAAACTTTTCAATCATTTTGAATTACTCTGTACAAAGTTAATTGAATTTTTGAGTTTGTACTATAACCTAAAATATTTACATAACTGTGATCCTTACTCAACTGATCAGCTCAGCAGTGAGAAGGTTCTTCTAACAGGAAGAGACTCTCTCTCCTACAGAGAACACAGGCACACTGAAGAACCAGACTTGGACCAGAACCCAAAGCCAAAACCTGGATAAAGAGGTTCAGTCATTGTGGTGTTGAAGGTGTGGAGGTGGATCAGTGTGTCAGATGAGACTCTGTAGAAGGACAGAGTGCCAGCAGGACAGTCCACATATACCGCTACTCTGTCAGAGACGGAGCAGGAGGAGGAGATGGATGTTTTTCTGTTGTTGTGACAGACAAAGTAACCGTCATCAGAGCATGTCAGACTCCAGGACTGATCGTTGCTTCCAAACAAACAGTCTTTGCTGTCTCCCTTCCTTCTGATTCCTCTGTAACTCACTGATATGAAAACTCTTCCTCTCCACTCAACCTCCCAGTAACAGCGACCAGTCAGACTACTTCTACACAGCAGCTGAGGACACGGGTCAAATCTCTCTGGATGACTTAGATATGACTGATCCTCCTCAACACGTGCCATTTTCATGTTGTTGTCAGACAGTTTGATCTTTCTGTTTACTGTGTTTGTGTCAAGTGTGAGTTCACAGGAATCTGATGAAGAGAATAAGATGCAATGCAGCTGCAGTTATTAAAATCATCAATGGTTCATTTATTGACAGTTTGGTGATGCATGACATCAGAGATCTCACTGAGTGATGTAACAGTTTGAAGATGGTTGAATGTGTTTTGATGAATCAAATTAAAAACACACTTACACTTCCTCAGACCTGGTCTCAACCATTGGACTCCACCAGGCTCCAACCTGAAAGGAGGAGCAGCATCAGACCAGCACACCTTCTTTCACTATGCAAACATGGACATTACACTACTCTCATATACATATACACAACATGTGCATCTGGTCTACTTCTATCTGCTCCCCCGAAACCTTTTCACCTTTGCCACTCTCCTCAGGATGTTGGTGTGTGTGAAAGTGGAGCAGAATATCTGATAACACACACAAATCTCTTTTTGTCTGATCCCACCTCAGTGAAGAGTTACATTTCAAAGGCAGTCATTGGTTCCTTTTGGGCTTGGTTGGCCCAGGGGTCTCCTGAAGCAGCAGACATGTATTGGGAAGCCAGAAGAGCTACAGTCCTGCAGACGCTGAAACAAAAACCTGGGGCTGGGGAGAGTCTGGGGAGGCTATGGAGAAAGACTTTTGTTTGGTCAAGGAAGTCCTGGCAAACTTTTCAACAGCTCAGGAAGGGAAAGCAGGACTTAGTTCCAACTGTGTTTGACCAGAAAGGAGAGCGGCTGATACAGTCTGGGGATACTGTCAAGTTGTGGAAAGAGCACTTCAAGGTGCTCCTGAACCTGACCAATATGTCAGGGAAGACTTGGGTGAAGCCTCATCCATATCCCTGTCAGAGGTCGTTGAGCTAGTTAAGAAGGTCCTCAGTGGCAAGGCCCTGGTGTGGATCAGATCTGCCCTGAGATGCTGAAGGCTCTAGACATTGTTGGGCTGTTTTGGTTGACATAGTTCTTCAGCATCATGCAGAGGTCTGGGACAGTACCTGTGGAGTGGCAGATCGGGGTGGTAGTTCCCAATTTCAGCTGTAATGGAGGGTGTGCTCCAGTTATTGGGATGGCACACTACCCAGGATACTGTAAAAGAGCCTCTGACTGATTATCAAAGTGTGTGGATTCTGTCCTGGCCATGGAACAGTGAACCAGCTTTTTACCCTTGTGATGTTGCTGGGGGGTCATGGGAGTTTGAACATTGTGTTTTGTGGACTTGAGGAAAGCCTACAAGTGTGTATCCCGGGTAATCATGTCAGGTGTACCAGGGCTGGTCTGGTCTTTGTATAACCAAAAGGAGAGCTCTGTCAATATTCTCAGAACAAAGACAAACAAAAGTCTTAGACTCAACCAATGATGCTCCCTGTCCCTGTCTTGCAGAGAATGCCCAGTTTTGCAACCTCAGAAATGCATCTTTGCTTTTTGCAGATAGCATTGTTCTGTTGCCAACATCAGATCGTGACCTTCAGCACACACTTAAACTGTTTGTTTAGCAGTCAAGTGTGAAGCAGCTGAGTCTGAGGCCATGGTTCCCGTCCTAAGTGAAAGAATTTAAGTATCTCAGGATCTAGTTCACAAGTAATGGTAAATAGAGCTTGAGATAGATATGCTGATTTGTGGTGCGTTAGCAATAACACGGGAAGTGTACCAGACTGTTGTGGTGAAGAGGAAGCTGAGTTGGATGGCAAAGCTTTCAGTTTACCAGTTCATATTTGTCCCAACCCTCATGAGCTTTGGGTAGTGACTGAAAGAATGAGATCATGGATACATGCAACCAAAATGATTTTTTTTTTTTCGTAGGGTGGCTTGAGAAAGTGTGGAGGGTTCAGAGCTCTTCTATCTGAAGGGAGCTTAAGGTAGAGCCATCTGAGGTGTCTCAGGCATCTGATAAGGATGCCTCCTCGGGTCCTTCCTTTGGAGGTTTTTTTGGACACCCCATGGTAGACCCAGAACTCACTGGAGGGATTATGTATCTCATCTGGCCTGGGAATGCCACATGAGCCCCCAGGAGGAGCTGGAAAATATTGCTGGGGGAAAAGGACATCTGAAATCTTGACCTAATCCTGGTTGAGCAAAAGAAAGGATGGGTAGCTCCACACCTCTGCCATAAAACCAAGTGACAGAGATTTCAAGACTGTTTCATTTCATGTATTGGTAATTCAATTTCTCTGAAACTACTCTGAGATTTATATCTGGTATGACAAACATGACTGTCCAAATTTGAGAGCAGGATATCTGTAAAAAGTGGTGTAACTTTGTCCACTCGTTCTCTCTTCTTCTCTTCCTCATAACTCTTGTCTTCATTGTCTTCATGCCATGGTGCTTTTCTTTTCTTTGTTTTTTAGATTAAAACTTTTTCAGCCTTTATTTCACAGGACAGCTTGTAAATGGGAAATGTAAATATTAACTTAAAAAGACTGTGGCTAAAGCCGGCCTCTTCATACCTTAGAGTGTCCAGTCTCCATACTGGACCCTCCAATCCAGCAGACAAAAGCTTTCTTCCTGAATCTCCTGGATGATTGTAGCTCAGGTCCAGCTCTCTCAGATGGGAGGGGTTGGAGCTCACAGCTGAGGCCAAAGAGGCACATCCTTCCTCTGTGATCAGACACCCAGACAGCCTGCAAAACACAAGACAACACATGACAAATGATCTGAGGGAAAAGCTGTATCACTCAAATGGAAGGAAAAACTGCCTCCAAATAAATAAATACTGTTAGTTTTTCCTCATTAGCTAATTCACAGTCAAACATAAAGTACAGTTGATGGCAATGGGCATGTCATTTGTTAGTTAGGCATTTGATCATAGTATTGGACACATTAAAATTGTTGACCTGATGAAGGCCCCAGATGAAAAGGGAGCAGATCACCAAAGTTATTCACCCTGGGGAGAGCATGAATGTCTGACCCAAATTTAATGGCAATATGTCCTATAATTCCACTTTAGACATAAGTGGTGGACCGGCTGACAGACCCACATTATTATCCATAGAGTCATGGTGCTAACATGGATTAAAAATGTATGATATAAATGTATAAAAATAAATAAAATGTGTTTATAAAGAGTAAAGCTTATGCCAAAAGAGGTAATACAGATGTGTACTTTCTGCAGTGCTGTATGAGCTTTCTAAAGTAAAATGTGACTTCACAGTGCCACCAGTCAGGGGAAACTAGGCTGCTCTTAAAGCGATATTCCACCCCAGAACGAAAATCCTTTCAATATGTACTCACCACTCTGCTAATGTGATGATGGGTGAAGATCTTCAGTTCACAAAATAATCCTGGAGTTTCAGCAGAAAACAGGGTTGCAGCAAATCCAGTACAATGGCAGTGAATGGAGACCACGGATAAAATGTAAAAAAAAAAGAACACAAAACAAACACAAAATGTCTCCATCCTGCTCGTGTGGTGTAATCCAAGTGTCCGTGAGCCGCGACATTAAAATTTAACCACAAAAGACGCCATTTACACCATGTTTTTAGCCGAAATGTCAACTGTAGCCTCCCAGGTAGCATGTAAACATGGCATTGATGCATCGCGAGACTTCATTTCTTAATGGATGCATGTATGAAAATATCGAGAGATCCCTTGTGCATCTGGCTCGAGTCTGTGAGGCTACAGTTGACATTTCAGCTAAAAACATGGCGCAAATGGCGTCTTTTGTGGTTAAATTTTAATGTCACGGCTCACGGACACTTGGATTGCACCACACGAGCAGGATGGAGACATTTTGTGTTTCTTTTGTGTTCTTTTTGTTTTTTACATTTTATCTGTGGTCACCATTCACTGCCATTGTACTGGATTTGGCTGCAACCCTGTTTTCTGCTGAAACTCCAGAACTGAAGATCTTCACCCATCATCACATCAGCATAGGGGTGAGTACATGTTGAGTGGATTATTGTTCTGGGTGGAATATCGCTTTAAGCCAGCAACCAGTGCTTGAAGAACGCCCCTCTAATTACTTTGCTGTATGTTTTTGTTTGGTTGATTTTTTTTTATTCAGGCACATTTTGATGTACTTTGATTTAGAGTAAATCTTTAAAATTATCTGTTGCAATTAAAGCTGGGGTAGACAACATATTTTTGGCATCACTGAGCAGTAATTCCATAATAACCTTTCAGAATATTGCAAACAAGTAGTCTGTGAGAAAACTAGACTTCACCTTCTCTTGGCTCTGTTTTCATGCTTTTGGAAATCTGGCCCATGATATGAGACTTTAACCACTAATGGGTCATCTCAGAGACTGGAGGGTTCCAAGTGGCTGTTCTACTAGTGTAGCTGTGCGTGCATGTCCTTTCAGTGAAAAGCCTGAATCAATGGCGGAATCTCCTGCTGGAAAAGTCACTATTCCAGCATTGGCAACCACTGCCTGAACTACAACGCAACTCATAAAAGGAAGATGGAAATATCAGACAGAGAATATCAAAGAGGGTCTAGCTAATGAGTAATATGCTCAGCCCAGGAGTGTGGAGCTGAGGGGCTCTGGGAGAGAGAGCCGGGGGCAGACTGGAGCTTCTCAAGGAAGAAACACCGGAGTCACACAGATTTTGCTCTGATGCCAACTCCTTTACTGGCAGGAACAGAGCACAGAGTTTGTTATAAACTTTGCTTATTTATTCTCAGTCTAGGATTTATCTTCACTCACTCACTTGCTGCAACTGCCTCAGTAAACTTTTGCGTGTGTGCATGTAACGTGTGCATCTGTACATGCTCATCTGGCAAGAGGGGCTTAGGATGGAGAACCTCCAACCCAAAACACTTGTGTCTTATGTCCTGGATTCTAGGCTTCCTGCCTACTGCAGCTTTAAAAATGTATTAACAAACCAAAAAAAAACTCATGGAGAGTAATTTCCTGAGTACAGAAAGTGGAAGATCAGTTGAAGATCCATTGACAAATCATATTAGCAGACAATCCTGTACAGGTTAGCTTTTTATTATTATAATAATTTTAAATGGTCATCGTTTGAATGGGTTGATGAATCCTGACCTGAGATTTTCCAGTTTACAGTGCAGACTCTCAAGTCCAGCAGACAGAAGCTTCACTCCTGCATCCTTTGTGTTGTTGTTACTGAGGTCCAGCTCTCTCAGACTAGAGGACTGGGAGCTGAGAACTGAGGACAGTGCTTCACAGCTTCTCTCTGAGAGGTTACATTCACTCAGCCTGAAGAAGAGTCATGAACAAGAAGACAAATAACATTTGTGTTAAAATGTTAAGTCTGGATTTTTGATGAGACACTATATATGATCTCTTCTCAGTGCACATTAAAATACTTGCTGTTTTAGGATAAACATGTTGGAGATGTGACAATGAATCATGACTGAATCAGGAATATACAGATATTAAATAACTGTAATTACAATAATACTGAAACATAAATGAAGTTCTCAATCTCAGCTGTCACACTGAACAATGTTAATCTGAATTACAATATTTTGGAAAATTCTGGACTGTAACGTTCTAAATCCGGACCTGAGATAGGCTGTTTAAATTAAATGAATTTGTAAGAACTATTATTTCTCTAAATTAGAGAAATAACAATCTGCGACTTGATCTGACCTGAGGGTTTCCAGTATACAATGTGGGCTCTTCAATTCTACAGACAACAGTTTCACATCTGAATCCTGTAGGTTGTTGTTACTCAGGTCCAGCTCTCTCAGACTAGAGGACTCTGAGCTGAGAACTGAGGACAGAGCTTTGCAGCCTCTCTCTGAGATGTTACAGCCATTCAGTCTGGAGAGCAAACAGTAAAAAAAAATAAGTAACAGGGCCAGATTACATTTTCACGTATGTAGTGATGAATAAATCCCACTTACAGAGCTTTCTTTGAGGCTTTGACCACTGGCAGCAGCCTCAGAAGAGCCTCCTCAGAAACAGAGTATTTCTTCAGATCAAACATGTCCAGATCTTTTTCTGATGACAGTAAGATGAAGGCTAGAGCTGACCACTGAGCAGGAGACAGTTTATCTGTCAGTCTTCCTGAACTCAGGGCCTGCTGGATCTGCTCCACAAGAGAATGATCATTCAGTTCATTCAGGCAGTGGAACAGATTGATGCTTTGCTCAGCAGAGGGAGTCTCTTCAATCTTTTTCTTGATGTACTCGACAGTTGCATGATTAGTTTTTGAGCCACTTTTGTGTCCTGGCACTATTTGTGTCAGCAGGCTCTGTAAGAGAGTCTGATTGGTCTGCAGTGAAAGGCCCAGGAGGAAGCGAAGGAACAAGTCCAGGTGTCCATTTGGACTCTGTAAGGCCTTGTCCACAGCAGTCTGGTAGAAACTTGTTGATTTGCTTCCTAACACTTCAGACCACCAGGATGTTGAATTTTCTTCTGACAGCAGATTGACTCCAGAGTTAAAGAATGTCAGATGGACATGAAGAGCAGCCAGAAACTCCTGAACGCTCAGATGGACAAAGCAGAACACTATGTCCTGGTACAGTCCTCTTTCCTCTTTTGAGATCTGTGTGAACACTCCTGAATATATCGAGGCTGCTCTGATATCGATGCCACACTCTGTCAGGTCTGATTCATAGAAGATCAGGTTGCCTTTCTGCAGCTGCTCAAATGCCAGTTTTCCCAGAGACTCAAGCATCTTCTTGTTCTCTGGATTCCAATGTGAACCTGTTGCAGCTCCTCCATCATACTTGAGATTCTTCAGTTTTGACTGAACCACCAGGAAGTGGATGTACATCTCAGTCAGGGTCTTGGGCAGCTCTTCTCCCTCTCTTGTTTTCATCACATCCTCCAGAACTGTAGCAGTGATCCAGCAGAAGACTGGGATGTGACACATGATGTGGAGGCTTCGTGATGTCTTGACGTGGGAGATGATTCTGCTGGTCTGCTCCTCATCTCTAAATCGCTTCCTGAAATACTCCTCTTTCTGTGGGTCAGTGAACCCTCTGACCTCTGTCACCAAGTCAACACATTCAGGAGGGATCTGATTAGCTGCTGCAGGTCGTGTGGTTATCCAGAGGCGAGCAGAGGGAAGCAGTTCCCCTCTGATCAGGTTTGCCAGCAGAATATCCACTGATGTGGACTCTGTAACATCAGTTAGGATCTCATTGTTGTGGAAGTCCAGAGGAAGTCGACACTCATCCAGACCATCAAAGATGAACACAACCTGAAAATCTTCAAACCTGCAGATTCCTGCCTCTTTGGTTTCAGTAAAGAAATGATGAACAAGTTCCACCAAGCTGTATTTTTTCTCTTTCAGCACATTCAGCTCTCTGAAAGTGAATGGAAAAGTGAACTGAATGTCCTGGTTGGCGTTGTTTTCGGCCCAGTCCAGCGTGAACTTCTGTGTTAAGACTGTTTTCCCAATGCCAGCCACTCCCTTTGTCATCACTGTTCTGACTGGTTCATCTCTTCCAGCTGAGGGTTTAAAGATGTCTTCAGATCTGATTGCTGTTTCTTGTCTGTCTGGTTTCCTGGATGCTGTTTCAATCTGTCTGACCTCATGTTCTTTATTGACCTCTGCAGTCCCTCCCTCTGTGATGTAGAGCTCTGTGTAGATCTGATTCAGAAGGGTTGGGTTTCCTGCTTTAGCGATCCCCTCAAACACACACTGGAACTTCTTCTTCAGGTTAGATTTAAGTTTACGCCGACAAACTCCAACAAGATGTTCTGAAGGAACACATAACAAAGGAGACTGTTAAATGAATTATAGAGAAAATATGACAATTTAATTTCCTTAAAGAATGCATATACTGTATAAACATATTTCCCTGTCTCTTGAGACATTAGTAAATGTCCCATTTATCCACCCCATGCTTTGAGAAATCCTCTTACTGCTCTGCAGACAGTCAGCCACCTCTCCCTGCTTCATTCTCCTCAGGAAGTGCAGTGTGATCTTCAGAAATGCCTCGCTGCTGCTCCTCATCTGCTCTTTCTCCTCACCGTCCAACACCTCCTCATCCTCCCTTGGAATCTCTAAGCATTCTGGGTAATCTAGACTGAGAGTCCTCTGAATCTTCTTCAGCTCATTTTTCATAAAAGTGACAATGCTTTCCTCCAGGAGCTGGAATAGAATAGTATATGAAGGACACAAACTAAAATCATTGAACCAAACATCAGATCAATGTCGGACAAACTGAGAATCCCCTGGTCTAAAAAGTGCTTCATGGAGATTATTCTGAACAGAATATGAGTAAAATTAGTTATTGTACATATGCAGACCATAAATATGGAGTCCAGCTGTGCTTGATGCTGCTGGGCAGACTGGCCACTGGGAACCTCTGAGCTCTCCTGTTCAACTCTGTGGAAGATTTAGAGAGAATTAGCTCCACACACACAAGACAGACACAAACTAACGGCTATTTGAGTTAACCTGTTGATGACAACATTGAAGCATATTGTTTGTCCTAACATTAAAGTACTGGTAGTACTGCTGAGCCCATTGTGAACCAACAGTTCTGGTTGCTCACACAACCTAATTGGATCCTACCTAACCTGCGCAAATTTGGTGGTGAGTTGCAATACACTTGTGGCAGGTGAAGTGAGTGAAACAACATGAAAATCAAGGAGAACATCAGAGAATACTGGATCAAACCAAAGCTAAGGGTGACCTCACACTGAACATCGTGTTACCATGGTGTCTATAGCACATACAGATGCTAGTTGGAATTGGATTTGCACATCAAAGGACAGGCAGACTCTGCGACGAGTGATCAAAAACATCATAACATCACTGATACTCCTTGATATCTGTGAGGTGCCTGCATAGCCCAAAGGATACGAAAAGACAACACCCAACTGCAGCCTATCCACCCTGCTGCTACCTGGTAACAGACACAGAAGTATCCACTGCCATACCAAGAGATGGTAAAAACACACTGCCCACAGAAGCATGGAAGTTGTGGCCATATGGCAGTTCTAGAGCTAGCAGCAGCCTGGAAGAACACACCAGAAGCGCATTTCCTAGCACCAGTCAACAGGTGATTCTGCTCCTCTGCTGTTTTCTAATTGTACATAGAGCTGATACTTAAAATAACATCATGAATTTAAAGCATGTCTGGATAAAAAGCAGACCCTCCCTCCCTCTGTCCATATTTCCTGCTTGTCTCTTGCTTGTCGGTCTCCTTCTTTGTAGACACAACTGACAAATATGTGAAATAAGTATATATCTCATAAAAATACAACCACAAACAGCGGTGCTACTATTTCTAATTAATATAGTGAATGGGCAGATTGTCATATTTCATCCTGTAGAGGAAAAAATTGGGAGACTTGAAACTCCAGGAGATCAGCAGGGAGAGGTTGGAGAAAATCGCAAATATTGCAAATAAATGCACACGTGCTATATTAAAGACTGTGTACAACATTCAATACATACACACAAACACACAAACACAACTCACTCCTTCTGCAGCTGTTTGAACTTGTGCGTTTGGTGGGAGGAACTTAGCGGAGTGATATCAGACAGCAGAGAGAGGGATGGAAGGTTTTGCATAATGGCTCTTCAAGAGGAATTTATTCTTTCAAATATTTGGTAATGTTGCTGATATGACAAAGTAACTTGATGTTGACTTAGTCTAATTCTTGTCCTTTGAAAAGGAGTGGTTGCTCCTTGGACGAGTTGCTCTTCAAGGACACACAGCTGGATTCAGCCACGGGTTCAGATTCGGGTTCAGGTCCAGGTTCAGGTCCAGGAGAGTCTGGTGTGTGCTGCTGTTCTGGGCTTCAACACATACACAGAGCTTTGAGCGTGAATAATGATGGTGGAGTGATTTGAGTGCTGAGTTGTAACATGGAGAAGAGTCATGAACAGTTAGAGATCCTCATCTCACCTCTGAGCTTTGGTCTGGCTGCCATGTTCCCCACAAAGACCGGTTTTAGAGGGAGGGACTCCCTCCTCTCTGCCCTCACACTGATTCATAGCCGAGCCCACACCTTCACACAAACACAACAACATGCTGAAAGAGCTGCACTCATTCATAACATTACAACAAGCTTTACATCACAGCACACATTAGTTCCAACTCCTCTCGATAACATGCCACAAATATTCGGAGCTAACAGAAACCTTGTTGGAGCCCTAAGGAGGATCTTATATCTGATAACTAATAAAGTTGTTGCACAGCCACCAGATTCACCCATAAATACAGTTGAAGTTTAATTCCCCAAATTTGGAATTTGTACAACCTCAACAGAAGTTTCATAATCCCAAAACCTAAAAATTTGCCATAATCAAAATGTCACTTTTCATTCCCAAGTGTTATATACCTCTGAAAATGTATTTTTTTAGAATCAAATATTTGGTCTTCTACCAGTATTGTTCTTTACGATGTCAAAATTTGCCATAATTACCCTGAAATCTACAATCAAAAATTGACTGTGACATATGATGTAATCCTAAAATTTAATAAACAAAGGTTTAACAGGCAGACAACAGGATGAGTCGCATTTTCTAACTAAGTTCATTTACACCCTGGGCTGGCTCTGATCCATCCAGAAAAGACTCTGAAGAGCCAAAGTGTGAACCAACTGTCAACCGACATCACCCACTGATTTGTGGACTACTGTTTTGAGGCAGTTTGGCATTACGGGGACTGCCATCTTTGGGTTTTTTTTACACAACCAGAGCATTCTATAGACCCTGGAGGATAGGCATTGTAGTAACAGTCTCGATTCAAACTTGATCAACACTGTCTATTTTTACAGCTTTTACAGCTGAGTTTTAGTAGGCTCTTGTTGGAAACACAATGGTGGTGGTCACAATCTTTTTTTGCGTTACAGCAGTACAGTACACTAAAGCATGTTCATACAAATAGTTTAGATGAGAAATAGGCAACAGATTCTTGATCCATATTTCATCAATACCGTCTAGTTTAACAGTTCTGAGTTTTGTTAGCCCTATGTTATCCACTGGACGGACTCACTGAGAATGACTTTTTTCAGCCAGTACAGTCGCCCCCTGCTGGCCATTAGAAAGAATGCAGATTTAGAACACTTTCGCACTGAGTTCACTTTTCAGTCCCAGAAGCTCAATCCAAACCTGGACTGTGCCAAAGAGCGGTCAGTGAAACCAGCTCTGTGTTGATGGCTGTATATAAACACTTAACACACAAAAGCATCTCAGCCAAGTTGATCTGAGGTGTCAGACCAGTTCAGTTCAATTAATCTGATTATCAAACATTAACACATTCCTCTGGTAGGATACTCACCTGTTGAATTCACTTAAGGTCAGCTTACAGACACTTTCCACCTTTGTGATAGGGGAAAAGACTTGGAGAGAAGAAGCTGCTTGTTTCTTCCTCGTCACTTCTGGTGTCAGTGTTCATCTGATCTGAGGACCTTGTCACATCTTCATAATATCAGAGTCCAAGTCTAAGAAAAGATAAGAGTGATATTAAACCACTTTAACTTGTGGCAGAAACCCTATCAGAGTCAGAGAAATCACACATCTGATGATGTAGTTTTACTATCTGTCCACTAGAGGGTGCTAACTAACATCTATTGAAATAAAGATCAGACTGTGCTGTTCCTTTTGCTGTTTGAAAATGTTTTACATCTGAATTCTCTCTTGGTGTTTTACAAAGCTAATAACATTAACCTAGCTTCCAACTTAACTCAACTTAATTTAGCAACACAGTGTACATCAGAGTGGTGGACAGTTTTTTTTTTTTTTTTTTAATCAGAGAGTGTTAGAAATAAAAAGTTTGTAAAAAATAAAAATAAAAATAAATAAAAATAAGTTGCTGGCCATGCAGGATCTGTCTATGGTTGCAACTTTAACTAATTTTAGAGTGTTAACAGTTAAAAAACATAAAAGCATTTAAGCCAAGTTTACCTAACCAGTCAGACCACTTCAGACACTCCCTGCATTTTTATTGATGAGGTGAGCTTAGTAAACAATCACACAGCTGCTGATTCTACTTGAAAAACACAAACAATATTGCATGTAAATCTTTCTAAAATCATTGTTCTTTAACTTGGAGAGGAAGTCTAGAACAAGTTTCAGACAGATATTTTTTGAAACAAGCAATCAGCATCAAGAAACACCCCTAATGTACAGTTAAACAGTGATGCAGCACAATGTAAACAAAGTGATCCTAATTATCCAACATTAACACATTCCTCTGGAAGGATTCTCACCTGCTGAATTCACTTCGGGTCAACTTACGGATTGGTTGCCACCTTCATGTTTCAAGCAAAGACCAGGAGAGAAGGAGCAGCTCATTTCTTCCTTTTCACTCCTGGTGTCTGTGTGCATGTGATCTGAAGACGCAGTCACATCCTCATAAAGTCCAAGTCTAAAGTAACATCAGAGAGATGGTAAAACCTGTCTGACCAGTGGATTGTTGTTGGATTGTTATCAGGCAGAATGCAGCCTGAGATCCCTTCACTCTGTTCCTCAGTCCTGGTTTCTAACAAAGTGGAACCAGAACCTCCAGAACCATGTGAAGCTGTTTTTTGAAAACAGGTTAAAGGTTATTTATTATTATTATTATATATAGTAGTAGTAGTAGTAGTAGTAGTATTAGATGAAGTAGTAGTATCAACTAATTTCAGTTCTAGTAAATATTTAGTTTAAAGATCAGTCATTTTTGAGAAATAAGTAATTGATAATAACTCATCATTTCATCAGATTTCACAGCCAATCATCTCTTTCCTACCAGGTCATTTTTGTCAGTGAATCAGTCTTTAAAGTTTTATTTTCATTAAAAATCTTCTGCTAAAAAGTTTCAAGTATTTTCTGACCTGCCTTCCTCTGTCTTGTTACAGGATCAAGATTCATTTTGAGAAGACTTTGGAAACAAGCTAACTTACTAACCAGCCAGCTAAGCTTATTTCTTGTAAACCATTAGAGGTTATTAACACCCACGCTGACTATGTGAGCAGTGGGTGTGTGTAGTGGAGCCTCCTGCTTTTCTTTCTGATGCACGTATCAACAGGTTAGAGCAGTCTCATGGCCCGTGTCAGCAGCACATCTGACACGCAGCTACATTGCATCGATTTTTTCTATGTGATGGGTGTGGTTCTCTGAAAAAATAGTGGAAATTATGGTTATATCAGTATCATAACAGCTACATGACAACTTTCACTACAGTTTCAATGTCTGTATCTGTAGAATATGTCACAGGCATGAAAAAAACTTGTGCACAGCAGAGTTTTCTGTCTCTCTCCCCTTCATTTAAATAAACTGAAAAGATCTATATTCTTCCATCTGCTGAGGTTTTGTTGTTTCAGCATTAACAATCAAAGTCTTTATGACCATTTCTTGCTCAAAAACACCCAAAATATGCGTTCTGTGCATCACCTGGTGAAATTTAACCTTACTTGTTAACACATTTAGATGCACATTTTTAGCAAACAGATGCCTGCAGATGACCTATAACAATGGGATCACAGCATTTTGCCTCACCTTGTCTAATTTCTGATTTGATTTCAAAACCCGAAAATTAATTCTTCACAGATGTTTTTCTTCAGGTATGTTAGTGTATCAAAAGTAGTTCAAACTACTTCATAAAAATATGTACATGTGACATGAGAGTATGATCAAATACAATACAGAAATGTCTCCTGCCAGCAAAAAATGTAGCTCCATAGAGTTTATTGCAAAATGTGTCCACTTGTTCACAGGTCATACATAACCAACAAAAATAAAATACTTGAATTTTCATGGGAAAATACAAGGAATGTCAGTTTTTGTTTTATATACAATCAGTCAAATAGTACAGGTGGGCGTCTGGCACCAAGCAGAGTTACTCAGGTAACTTCTAAAATATGATGCAACAACTTCTCTCAGCATTTCTGAATAAAGAGCAATAATCAGAATAATACTTATGATTACTTAAAACCAAATGTATCCAAGTTTAGTTTTACAAACTCAATAGATTTGGCACATATGCTACACAAAGGTCAAGTGTGTGTGGTGGCTGTGGCAAGTCACAAGAGGTTCAATCACAGAACACAAGCAGCAATAAAATGGCTCAGAATTATTGCTTATACTTTTCAGTAAACTACACAAAAAATGCCAAAAAAGTAATTTAATTACTTGAAACACTAATGCAAATATGAATGTAGTTAAACTACCAGCAAGTTCACTACTCCTCAACACTCCAATTACAATACTGAAGACAATACTAAGGAATAATGTGCATAACAACATTACTTAATTACTTAACAGAACAAAATAGATAACGATAATTAAGTTATTATGCAATCCAATAAAGTTGTTGGTACAATTTCAGTGGGACTTTAACAATGAAAGTGAATAAAGAAACATAAATATAAGGAACAAATAAGACAATCATCTGTCTATAAATAACAGAAAAAAGAAACAAAATGAGCTGGCAGCACTGTTGTGGCAAGAAGTGACATGAAATACCGTTATAGATTATATGATAAATTAAAAGCACTGAATTTTATTTCATACATTACACACGTTCATTCATGTGCATTGCACGTGTAACTTGTAATACTTGTTGTCCAAGCAGAACTTCAGATTAATAGTCCAACCAATCACAGCGCTACAAACTAGCACCATACGAATATAATATAAAGCTTCCATACTTCTTCACATTCTTTAAACCTCCACTGTATGTATTTCATTCTGTGAGACTTCCGAACTCATGATACTCCATCAAGGAAAATACTTTTATTTTGATGATTTATTTAAATTAAACCTGTAAAAATGAAAAGTGAGCTACGTGCAAAAGAAAACACTGCATTTGTAAAAAATAAAATAGCCTACTCATCAAACATGGTTCAAACTAAGGTGCTGCCCCTCACTAGACACACAACCAATCATACTTGAGGATAATGGGCTGGCACTTGGGGTGGCCAATCAAACTTCAGGAGAGGCCAGTGCCCCCCACCCAGCTCCCACTCCAGAAACGCCCCTGCACCAGAGAGAGCGTACTGTAAATTGATACTGGTGTCTGACTCAGTCCAGGTGCGGGCTGAAAAAGTGCAGACTTGTTGGGGCTGGGCTTGGTCTTGAACACCACGAGAAAGGGCCTGGCAAGCGCTGGAGTTTTTGGCCAGTGCAGGCCTCTACTTGGTTTTTCAACAGAAAGGCTTTAGGAAGTAAGGTAACATAGTATAAAGAGTGACAGAGTTCTCACCAGGAACACATTATGGTGGATGAATGGGTGGAGCACAGGACTTCCACCTAGCAGTCTGGGGTTTAGTTTCCACTGTTGTTTTTAGACATAGTTGACTTAACTTCAATTTTTCTTTATTATTGTATTGACCAAAATATGGCTCTCTGACAGAAAGAGAATGTGATCATTCCAGCTTTCAAGGAAATGACTCACACTCAGTACCAAGCTAAATATCACTATGATTATGGCAAATGTGCATTTTCTTTTGGTATATTTTAACACCTCACTGAGGATGGCTCCAGGTCCACGTTTGTCTTTCAGTTCTATTTCTGTGACGTGGTGTCTGATAATTCTTAATAGCTCAAAATCCTTAAGGTTTTCTAAAATCTGCTCTTGATCTGGATTCTTTGGAGGTGTTTTATAGACGTCTTTAAAATGATTTTTTCCATACTTCTCTATTCTGAATAGACTGTTGCTGTTGTTGTAACATTTCTTGGCAGATAAGTTCCAGTTTTCCCAGAACTTATTTGACCACAGAGACTCTTCAGTTAATTGGAATTCATTTTGTAGATATTGTTCTTCTTTTTTATTTTCATTATATTAATTATATTAACTTGTTTGGTCTGAAAATGGGGGGAAAAAATGTTGATCAGTGTTTCCCGAAGCCCAAGATGACATCCTGAAATGTGTTTTGTCCACAACTAAAACATATTTCATTTCTGGCCATAATGGAGTAAAGCAATCAGAAAATATTCACATTTAATAAGCTGAAATTAGAAAGGTTTTACTTTCTTTCTTCTTTTTTTTTACTCAAACCAATTAATAATTTACCAAAATAGTTGGTGGTTAATTTAATAATTATTTGATTAATCGCTGCTCTCATGTGTTTTCATGTTGTTTTAGAGCCTCACTGTTACAAAAACAGAGCTTCTGACTGTCTGCATGCCTGTGATTTTGGTTTGAGACTTTTCTAAATGTTTCACAGTCTGAATCATGCCAGCTTTCCCCTTTTCATTTTCTCTGGTTCTTTTGTTTTGCATCTTAAGTTTTATAATGGGACCAAATAATTAAATATGAGGTTAATGTGTACCAGACACAGTTTTAACCCGTCTGTATTCTGACATTAGATCTGGACCAGAAAGGAGTCTAGAAGACTCAGTAACCATTGCCTCCTGGCACTGTTCTAAGCTGTACCCATCTATAATCATTTCTTTACTTTTTGCAGCTTACAGGGCTGAGAACATGTTTCCTTTGTCTGTTCATGTAAGAGTGATCCTGTGCAGACTCAACTGATCTCTTTAACGGTGAGAATCTCCCTTCTACTGAGAGCACAGAAACACATAGGAACCAGCCAAGAACCCAAACCCAAACCCAGGGTAAAGAGGTCCAGTGAATGTGGTGTTGTAGGTGTAAATGTGGATCAGCGTGTCAGAGGAGACTCTGTAGAAGGACAGATTGCCAGCAGGATAGTTCACATACACTGCTACTCTGTTAGAGATGGAGGAGGAGGGATCATAGCAGGTGATGGATGTTCTCTTGTTATTGTGCCAGACATAGTAACGACCGTCATTAGAGCAGATCAGTCTCCAGGACTGATCATTCTCGCCAAACACGCTGTCATCGCTGTTCCCTTTTCTTCCGATTCCTCTGTAACTCACCGATATAGAAACTCTTCCGCCCCACTCGACCTCCCAGTAAGAGCTGCCGGTCAGACCATCTCTACACAGCAGCTGAGGACAGTTGTCAAATCTGTCTGGGTGATCAGGATACGACTGAACCTCCTTCACATATGTTGCCTTCCTGTAGTTTTCAGACAGTTCGATGTTTGTGTTCACTGTGTTTGTGTCGAGTTTGAGTTTACAGGAATCTGATGGAGAGAACAGGTCACAATACAGCTGCAGTTATTAATCTCAATTTTTAAGATGTTTAAATGTATGCTGCTTTGTTTTGATGAATCAAATTAAAAACACACTTACACTTCCTCAGACCTGGTTTCAACCACTGGACTCCATCAGGCTCCAACCTGAAAGGAGGAGGGGGGTCAGACCAGCACACCTTCTTTCAGCATGCAAACATGGACATTACAGCACTCTAATATGCATTCGAACAATATGTGCACCTGGCACGGTGGAATTACAGCTGCATTACAGACACACTGTGGCAGTCGGGGCGATCCGCGGCCATTCTAGACAATGTTTGTAATTCAACCAGAAGCGCCACAGTGCATTTCAGATGTGTCCCAGAAGCGGCTCTCTGCTCCGCTCCGCAGAGAGTTCACACTGAGTCTATTTTTGACGGATGCCGTGTCAATTAGCACAGAGCAGATCGAACGGGCAGGAAGTAAGACGCAGAAAAAGCAGGAAGAATCCGGTAATTTTTCAAAATAAAAGACCCTGTGCAGATTCACAATCGCAAAGACAGACAGAAAAGAAACTGTTTAACCACGTAGCCTGCTTATCCATAGTAGAGGCACAAAGAGCAGGAAAAAGGACCTCAGTAAACATAATCAGGCGGGCAAAACACTCTGCTGGTGGGCGCTGCAGCCGTGCAGAGGACAGATCAGAACTGTGGCGCAGGACATGTCGTCTTTAACCTCTCTTGACATGTTAAAAAATCATTTAAAATCAGTTTTGACTGCTGTTATTTGCCATTAATCTTTTTTAGGATGTGCTTACGCCCTGTTTTACATATTAGAATATTTTTGTGCATAAGCATTTTTTGTGTTTCACCTGTAAATCATCTTTTAAGGTGAATCCT
>JAJHUR010090378.1:0-27174 GCA_027495735.1 Lutjanus campechanus | reverse complement strand
TGTCATAAACCAACACCTACACACAAATATACAGAGAATTTCCCACAGTTTCATGTTGTTTTATTATTTTTTTATTATTCCTTCAGGCTGCTACTCAGTTTAAAAACAGCCTGATGAAACTTATGGAGATCCTCATGTCTAAAGAGCCGTCCTACGTGCGCTGTATCAAACCTAATGATGCCAAGCAGCCAGGTACACTTCTACATCCTGACATATGAATTTTGTGTATTTCATAGTCCTGTTATTTTCAAAGAAATGCTGTTTTTGAAATAATGTTAACTACTAGGTGGTGGACAGAAGTACATGTGAAAAATGGAAAAAAAGTCCACACACAAGATAATGTCAACCAGTCATACTCTTATGGTATATTGAGTGGAGAAAAAATATACTATATTATATACTATACTAAAATATACTATACATATAATGTATTGTGAAAATGCACAATATATACACATATATACACACACAAGAAATGTACAAAGCTCCACAGTACACTGAAGAAGATACACTTATCTTAACTATGACAGTTTATTTACCTGATGTTTCTGTTATGGTAGTTTAGAATATTGTACATATTAATTGTACTCACAGGGTTCATTTTATGAAAAAATCACAATGGGATACTTAAAAATGTTAATGAGAGCATTATCTAGTATGTGTACTTTCGTGGGATAATGTTACCAGGGCTGCATTTTCTTATGTGGTACATAAAAACCTCATTTCCATGCAGGTAGAACATAGTCACAACACTCTGCACTCAATTTCTCTCTTTATTAGAAATATTCACTCACTAATTAGTTCATTGTGATTGATTCTACTCCATTTTTTCTCAAGGGTTAATGTTGCTGTTTATAACACTCCGGTCTTGCATAAAAGAGAGAGTAAATTTTGCCCTCTAAAGAATTTTGATGTGAAACAGAAGGAAGGGAAGTGTTGTGTTTGCATCCACAACAATTAAACCCAGGGGATATGATCAGACCACAAGAGGGCTTCTCACCAAAACATAACAAAGGGAAAATAAAACAGGGTAAATTAGAAATAAAGGCATGTCTCTAATGATAAATAGATAATAAGTAAAGGCCTGGTGGTTTCTTCATTTAAGGCAAATAACAGCCTTAATCCCTTTGCAGCTACACTGGTCACAAACCACAAGGAAATAAAAGTTTCCAACATACATCTCTCAGTCATTTTAAAGTCTCTCAAGCTAGTGTCCATTGATAAACAGGCCCCAACACATCAACACAACAGAAAAGTGATGAAATCAGTTACTGAAAACGTATCACATTGTGTGTAAATGCACATCAACAAATATACTGCATGCAGAATAAGGTTATTTTGGGGCCTTACGTCTTTCCTCTGCAGACATGTTGGTTTGGACTCATAATGCCACGGTTGTACCCTCAACTAATCTCTGGTTACACTCTAAAATACTATACTATAGTATAGTGTCTGTATGAACTCCATTAATCATGAAATTGTGACAGAAGCATAAAATAAACATCTAAATGAAACATGTCTCTGAAGCAGTTACACCCTTCTTGACAACCTCCTGTATGTAATCTAAAGTATAGTGTATGCTGTGGGGTGTGTGCCATAATATTGATCTCCTCTCCCTGCAGGAAGGTTTGATGAGGTTCTGGTCAGACACCAGGTGAAGTACCTTGGCCTGATGGAGAACCTGAGAGTCAGGAGAGCTGGCTTTGCCTATCGACGGCGCTTTGAAGCCTTCCTGCAGAGGTGACTGACCTTCTCTCTGGATGACCTGTAGCCTGAGTGACTGCTCATTCTGTTTATTCAGCCTTGTGTTATGATAATAATGTACAAATAACCATAGGTACAAGCCCCTGTGTCCTGAGACGTGGCCCAACTGGCACGGCAGACTTGCAGATGGTGTCTCGACACTGGTCAACCACCTCGGCTACAAACCAGAAGAATACAAGCTGGGAAGGTACTGTGTTGTTGGATTAAGAGGGAGAGTATAGAGTGAGAAGAGAGGTTCGTAACAGCTCAGTAAGAACAACAGATCATGGGGCCACCAGACTGAATGCATGGGTGTAAACTACTCATACTTAACATCAATTTGGATTGAAGTGTTCATCAAATAGGGTGTACCATTGCATTGATCACAAATGTCTTGTCTACTTCCTGCAGGTCAAAAATCTTCATCCGTTTCCCAAAAACTCTCTTCACCACTGAGGATGCACTGGAAGCAAAAAAGCCGGACATAGGTCAGTAACAGTGGTGAGAATTGTAATGAAGAAAATACTCCCAGTTGAGTATTATCTCTGTGGGATAAATCCTACATAGATCTATGAATCAGCAGGGCCTTGTGAACGCCTACATGGAAAAGCATCCACCCTTACTCTCTTTTCTTTGTTGTGTTCCAGCTTTGAAACTGCAGACATCATGGAGAGGCTACAGGGAGAGGGCCAAGTACCAACGCATCAGACATGCAGGTGAGAGCAGCTCCCACTGTTGACTCCCTCACAGTTCCTTCCTCTCTCTTACAGAACAGTCTCAGTGTGTCCTTAAAACTGAAATAAATACAGGCATAAGTACTCACAGAAATGATCATGTTTATTATGTTTGTATATTTTATGGTTTATAATTTTTTGATGGATTTTAATTTCTCCTTTCAAATGAACTTTAGTTGGGGTTATTTTTCAGATGGGGTTTTACTTTCATTTTTACTTCTCTAAATCTTGATTTTGGATTTCTTCCACTGTGAAATTGGGAATATTTGCTTTGTTATATGTATGTACATGCACATAAAAATGCTTTTGGATAGGCATCATGGTTTCCTGTGACACTGAAGAATGGGTCTACATTCGTGCTCATGTATTTGTGTGTACATGCTTGTGTTTTGTTTTTCTTTCTTGTGTGCGTGTGTAGATTTGACTCAAAGGGTAATCCCAGTATGTTTAAACCTGTCCTCTACTTTTCAGATACAGTATTTTGGGCTCTAAAAGACTGATAGGCCTGGGTATAGGTATGTGGTACAACCTAAATAACCCAGTACAAAATAGCATTGAAACCTTTCCAATCAAACAATACTTTTACTCAATCCTTTTTGTACCCAGATTTGGGAAAAAAAGAAAAAACATTCTATGATTTTGATTTTTGGAATTCCATAATGTTGTCAGACACATAAAATACAAGCCTGGCAGTGGCAAAAACAAGCAGCCAGCTGAGGGAATCTACTGGACCAATTCAAAAATGTTTTGCACCTATTAGTCATTTAGACCCCGAATATGTGTGAAAATAGGGCCCAGGTTTAAAGACAGCGGAATTACCCTTACTTTTTCAACATGTGTATTTGGGCCTAAGCTGACTCTCTCACAGTATGCTCTACTAACGTTGGGATGTTTTCTTTGGCTGAGTATAAAAGTTGTCTTGGTGTTAATATATGCATGTATGTGTATGTATAGTGATAGTGATCCAGTCTGGGTGGCGAGGGATGAAAGCACGCAGGAGGGCTAAGAGGCGTCGACAGGCTGCTGACTTAATACGCAGGTGCTTAACTGATACTTGTTATGCTTTATTTCTGTATGTGTTTTTACAACTGTATCTTGCATATACAGTAAATTTCCTTTTTGTCAGGTTCATAAAGGGCTTCATCTACCGTCATGAGGAATACTGCCCAGAGAATGACTATTTTCTGGATCACGTACGCTACTCCTTCCTCAAGAATCTACGTAAAAACCTGCCCAAGAGCGTTTTGGACAAAAGCTGGCCGACACCTCCTCCCTTGCTTGTTGAGGTACAAACAACCCGTACATCGAGAGAGAGAGAGAGTCATTCTGCTGACTGACAGCACTATATACACATAAAGTAAGAATCTGTAGAGTTATTAATACAAATTCTGCCTGTCAACACCGTGATACCCTACAGGCCTCCGAGCACCTGCGCAGGCTGCACATGAGAAACATGGTCATGAAATACTGCAGAAGGGTCCAACCTGAATGGAAGAAGCAGGTACATTGACAATAGAAGGCATGATCTTGAACCTTAAAAAGGAAAATAAATTATTACTTGTAAAATTAAAAAAAATAAATTCTCTGCTTTAGATGATGCAGAAGGTTGTAGCCAGCGAGATCTTCAAGGATCAGAAGGACAGCTACCCTCAGAGTGTGGGAAGGCTGTTTTTGGACTCCAGGCTGGGTACATGTTTATTAATTACCTATGCACACACTTAAAGGGATAGTCCAGACTTTTTGATTGGGGTTGTATCAGGTACTTATCCATACCTACTGTAGATGATGGTTGGCACACCCCCAGTTTTAAGAAACAGCAGGAGCACTGGAGTAAGAAGCTAAGCAGTGTCTGCTGTGTACAGGGTCAGCTAAAAAAAAGGCCCATCTAAGAAAATATATATTAGATTAAGTGTATGTTATGTTTAGAAAATTTTCAGCACTTTACCTTGCCAGCAGACAGTTTTTTTTCCAATGGGAAGCAAACCATTATATAAATCAAATATCGCTCTCTTCAAAGACACCTGACTCATTTGGCAAAAACAGTAATTTTGCCTGTCTACTACTCCCTAGAGCGGTAGTTACCGGTTAGTTTGTGTCTGCCATAATAGCGCTAACTAACTAACCAATCGAGGCAGCGGCAGACCAGCCCATGTCCTGTTATTACTGTTTTTGCCAAAAGGCTGTCTGAGGGTACTGTACTGACTAATGCAGTTAAAATACTGTAAATATAAAACACACTTAAAATGTTATACATTGCTGAGCTTTCTCACTCAGTACACTGACTTAGGATAAGTACCTCATACAACCCAACTTCAAATGATTCAAACTATTCCTTTAACACAATAAAGAAGGTGTACAAAAAACATGACATTTACAGAGATTTTCCAATGCTTTATGCAGAGCGTGAGCAAATCAATCTCAAAGTGGTCCAGACACTCGGCAATGACAAAGTGCAGGTACGACTGACCTTTTTGTTTTGTGTGAAGATGATAATAAAAGTGCTATATAACCTCTCAGCTGCCTCACTGTAACATGTCTCCTTGTGCTTCTCAGTACGGCGTTTCGGTCATAAAGTATGACAGGAGGGGATTCAAGCCTCGCCCTCGCCAGCTGCTCCTCACTAACACCTTCGCTGTGCTGGTGGACAGGACCAAGATCAAACAGAGGATTGACTACGCAGCTCTGAGAGGTGAAAACCAGCCCTGAGTACATAATAAATGTATTATGTTAGGAGTATTGAGTAGTGTCCTTGAAACCACAATCTCTTCTGAGCTTATATTCATTTCCTTTGTATTTTATTGCTAATGAGTTATTCAAATTGTTACAGTTTCAAATTAAGTTTGTTTTTCTTTGACCTTCAGCAGCAGCAAAATCTCAATTACTGTGCCCTCTCTGTGCACTTAGATGACATATCCATAGCAACCAAGGCTCTTCTTTCTCAAAGAAAAATACTTTTAACTGAGAGGAATAATAACAGAGAATCAGGAGATGGGAACAAACCTTTCAGACAGTTACCTCCATTTTTGATTGATTATTGATTATTATGACATATTATTCAGAGAAAAGAACATGGCTAAAATGTCTCTGGTTAAAGGAGAGATGTGTAATACATTTACTCTGCTAAATCATAAAAGTACCATGATATGTCAGCAGAGATTAAGGAAACATTACAGTACAGTACACTATAGCCAGCGTGTTCTCCTTCCAGTGTAGATCATCTGTTTTTGTTTGTGTGCTTCACATTTATCAGAGTTAAAATTAAATGAATGCATTATCACAGAATGAGTAAGTGTCTGTTTTTGACTCAGGAATCATTAATCTTTTAGAGGGGTTAGGTCTTTATTACAGTTGAATTGAGCAACAAGTTAATGGAGTCTGGCGGGCAGCGAGGCAGGCAGGCAGTCACTAAACCTCAACTCCAGAGTGTGTATTTTCAGAGCAGTGGGCTTTTGTTTAACTTTACTTGTTTAACTTGTTTAAAGTTTAACTTTACATTGACAGACAATTGACAGTTACAGCAGCTGATCAATTTACAGTAGAGGACTCGCTTGTCAGTGTCAAAGTATAATGCTGCATTTGTCTTGCACTTGTGTAGGTCCATTGTCCCTGCAGCCTGCAGGCAAGCTTCCTGAGCTTCGAGTGTGGGGAGGAGGGGGAAACAATTCACTTTAACCAGAGATTATATTTTAAATAGGGTTTCAACTTATTTAATTTTCAGTCTATGGCTCCAACTCACTATTAGAACTACAGTACTCACTAAGTCTAATCCAGGTTTTCTCCTATAAACAGGTATCTCTGTGAGCTCTCTCAGCGATGGGATGTTGGTTGTGCACATGCCCAATGAGGACAATAAGCAGAAGGTATGGTAAGATACAGTAATCATGACTGTTTAAGCTTGCTCAATCATGCAAACACTCTTAATGCAGCTGTGTCTCACTCAGGGTGACGTGGTGCTGCAGTGCGACCATGTGATCGAGCTGGTGACAAAACTATCCATGATGGCCAGCAAGGTCAACTACGTCAACGTCAGCCCGGGCAGGTGAGGCCTGTCTCACTACTTCTCTGTGGTGGTTGTCTCCAACCCAACAGTACTTATCTCTCTATCCTGTCTTCATCTGGTTCTTTCCTTTTTCTTTGTTCTTTCTATACCTCCTGTGTGGCACGCAGTATTAAGTTTGCCGTGGCTCGCGGCAAGGAGGGAATCATTGATTTTGTCAGGGGTTCAGAGCTAAAGGTGGCGAAAGGCAAGCGAGGACATCTGCTAGTGGTGAGTCAGCAGCTGTACTGATGTCATGTGTTTCATGTGTTGAGCCTGCAGGGAGGAGGGGGATTTTTTAACATTAATTGTGTTCAATCTGATTTCATTCTGCAGACTGCTCCTCGGATCAACAACACATGAAGAAAAAGAAAACAGCAACCAGAAGAACAGAAATCCTTTTGGCTAAGTGGAGGATTGCCACCCAGAAGTTATTTGTTAGTTTGTAGCCGGCAGGATGATACCACAAGCACACACAATATACTCAACAGAAGGAAGATCCTGTATTAAAGGGATAGTTGATATTATTTGACCTAAAAAAATTTATATCAGTTTATCAGCTGTTTCTGAAGGGAAACTGCTGTCATATGAGCCAAACATCGCTCTCCAAACCAACCAAATTTTGGTGAATCCAAACTATCTTTTTAAAATGCTGAAGTCACACAATAACAAACAAAATAACAGATCAAGACAGCAGCAGACCAGCATCTCCTGCGTTCTGCGAGGCAAAATTACTGATTTTGTTTTTTGGTTTGGTTGGTTTGGCGAGAGCAATGGTAAAGCATTGGAAATAAAATAAATTTTGTTGCTGACCCTGTTCCCAGCAGTTCATTGCTTAGCTTCATTGCTGGTAGTCCTCCCTGTTTCCCAAACTGTGGGCATGTCAACCAGCATCTCTACTGTAGCTAATAAACTGACTATGGATAAGTACCTCATACAACCCTACATCAAATAATCTGAGCTATCTCTGTAATTCATATACATCATCATTATTGTCTTCAATGTTGCAACAATTACTGCTATTTTTTCTAAACATTAGAAAATCATAACATGAAGTCACCACTGTTTCAAATGCTTCATCTTTTTATTGTCAGTCATACAAATCATACACAAACATATTTAAATATATAAAATATCAAATGTCTTCTAATGTAAAACACTCTGTCTCTCCAATGTAAGAGAAATAAAAACCACTTTGAAATAAATAGCATGTTAATAAATATATTAATAAATAGCAAATATATTTCTGGAAAGTACAGTAGATAGAGGGCTCGGGGAAAAAACAGGATGTTGGGAAGTGTTCTCTGCGCTCTGGCAGCTTATTGAGAGGTATGACAGAAACTCTGGGAAATACCCAAGAAAGCCCATAAATAAACACATCATAAAAGCTTAAATGAGAGCTCCATGTAAAGCCCCACTAAAACACTAATTAAACCTGACAACTATTACTCCATGTGCATGTGTGTGTTGTCAAGGTTATGGTGTGCTTTTTTCACTGCCGAGTCATGTGTGTTTTTGAAGCCAGCAGGAGGAAGTCTCTTGCCAGCCTGGTGAGGTAAAGATCCAGATCCCTCAGAATGATGTAACCCTCCACTCGGCTGTCCCATGTTTTAGAGCTGCTTTCTGGGGTCGAAGCTTCCTGTGCTGTAGGAGAGGTTGGCTTTGTCCATGAGCTCTGCAAGTGACTCATCTGGAGAAGAAAGCATAACAAAGGTTGCACTTTATTTTACAGTGCATTAATAAGATGTAACAAGCTGTTGTTTGTACAAATTAGACTAAAACTAGAAATAATATGTTCTTTATTAGAAAGTAGTTATACCCTGATTAAACACTGTAAAGTAATAAGATGTTCTTTATTTGACAGTAGACCCTTTTAGACCCTAATTAGACTTATTTAGATGGTAATTATGGACACATTACAACAAAGCTGTACTGTAAACTAAGGTGAAATCACATATCTGCTCCTTGCCTATTTAAAAACAATATGTGAACCATCTGTCTACCCAGTAAAGGCCAAATTATAGAGGTAGAGGAATATTTTGTCTCTGAGTAACTGCACAGATGTATTGTAATGCTGTAGGCAGATAATGTGATTTGATCAAAGAAGTTGATTGTATGTGACAGGCATTTGTGTGATTTCACTTTAGTCTACAGTACAGTTCTGTTGTAATGTATCCCTAATTATCGTCTAGAATGGATCTATTACTGTCTATTATCTATAGTGTCTAATTGGGGCATAATTCATGTCTAATAAAGACAAACATGTTATTTCTATTTTTTTTCTAATTTGAGTTCTGCTTGTCATCAGACCTTGGTGTTGCTTCCTCTAAAGCCTTTGTGTGGGTTAAAAAGGGGATGAAACATGGCTAGATTTCAGCAACAGGATGTGGATACCTGATTGCTGACTTGGTTCATCAGGTCCCTCAGGTCCAGCTGAATGTGCCTGATGCTCTGAGGTAGAGTGTTGTGGACTGTCTGTCCAGCCATCTGCTCGTTCTCCTCCTTCTCCAGCTGTTTTCTCTTCCACTCCAGCATATTCCAGTAGGCCTGCATGTCCCTGAAAGCAGCATGCAGTCGTTCCCAGTCCTAAACACACAACCAGCAACAGACAACCACATGGTTACATAAGCGAAATGTTGCACAACCCCCCCACACTCTTTCTGAAGTTGAAGTTCTAAAAGGGGAATTCCGCTCAAATTTTTACAAGTTTTACATTCTGCAAGAGTAGACTTTCTGACTAAGTCATCAGATTTGGGTTTTAATCCACATGATGGAAAAAAGTATTTATAAAAAATCATAACAGTGGAAGAAATTCTCAGAAAACTGTTTCAATCCCCCTCATGGAAAAAGTATTTCTAAAAAAAAAATCAAAACAAAGGAAGAAATTCTCAGAAAACTTTGAGAATATGAAAACCAAATAGTGGTTTTCTATGGAACATTCAAGCAGATACTGACCGTCAACGTCAGCCAGCTATAGAAATCTGTAGAAAGTAACGGCAGGTCCTTTAACTGCCGGCTTCTGTCCTCAAAGTGGCTGTTTCCCAACTGCTGCTCCTTCTGTTGAAGTGAACACAGAAACAATTAAACACTTTTAAAAAGTGTTGAGGAAGCTCATAATTTCAAGCCAACTGTCCACTAAATTTTTGAGTTTTAAAGCTATAATATGCAACATATCTGCATTAAAATGTCTAAAAATGCTAGACTTATATTACACATGTTGAGTTGCATTATCCCAAACATTTCCAACAGTATTCACTGATTAAACGTAACGTGAATAAAACTCATTACATTGCCCATGAACATGATTTCTGCCTGGGTCACGTCGGATTGGTTTTTATCGACGTCTTTTGTTACTGTTTTGTGAGAGAGACCCCTGGTGGCAGAACGTACATATTGTATGTTAAAGTTTTAAAATGAGCTTAATACGTTTTGCCGACCTATTATCTTTTGTTTAAGTGAAGAAAAACTTGAATCTTTGAGTTTTAGAAACAAAAATTGCAACCATTGAATTTTCCAAGCAAATAAATTAACAGATCAGATCAATGTCACAACTTAAGAGTTTGAGTTTGAAGTGAAGTTGTGCAGGATCATGGGAGTTGTTATTTTCACTTTTAAACAACCACCATAACTGATGAAACTCTATCTGACGTAACTCAGGCAGAAATCATGTTCATGGACAAGGTCATATAAAAATATAATTCACTTTCTCACGTATCCGACTTATGCTGTTTTTTCTCAAAGGTTATAGCACATAGCTAGCAATAGCTAGCAGGAAACGCACTGTTACCTTTTTAATGTGCAAATGTTATATATTATGGCTTTCAGTGAAGACAGCTGCCTATAAAGTATGAGTTTTCTCAGCTTTTTTTTTTTTTGGAGTAAAGATTTGTGGTCAGGAAAAGTAAAACTGTGTGCACAGAGCTCACAGTGATAAGCTGGACCAGAGAGTAGTTGTCAGTACTCACATATTTCTTCTGCAGCTGCTGGACACGGGTTCGAGCGGATCTCGTGAGACGAAAGGAGTTGTGATATTTATTCCTCAGGAGGGGTGGAGATGGAGCAGAGGACTCCACACAGTTCAGTAAACAGCAGAGGAGGACGAGAGCCTGCCACCAAACAGTCATCTGAAACACAGACATGACCATATCATCCATTGTTTAAATGAAAACATTGATGTATTCAGCTGCTTTTCAGGTATACATTTGGTCAGATGTGTCACTTCTGTGTTCAGTACTGTAAAAAAAAAAAAGTTTCACTTCCAACACAGTCTACAGTATTCCGGTATGCAGATTGTCTTTATAGGAAATAAACTGTTTATTTCCATGCTCAGTATCTCAGTCCATTAATATTTCTGAGAGAAAATCCACCCCACATTCTCCACTAACCACACAGCATCCCCATACGTGCTTTCTTTCTTTCTTATGTAATTCAATAACACAACAGTTTGGTTTGGTTGCACATGCATGGAAAAATGTCTTGTCTTGATTCCGCTAAATGGTTTCGTAAGGAAGGAAACATTTTCTTAGTATTGTCTCTCATCTTTGTGGCCTTGCAAGTAATCCTAGTCAAGACAAGTCAATTTTTGTTTTTATAGCCCAAAATCACAATTTTCTTCAGATGGCTTTACAATCTGCACAGTGCAAGACAACCTCTGTCCTTAGACCCTCGATTCAGGTAAGGAGAAACTCTCCAAACTCCACTTGTAACAGCGGAAATATGGAGGAAACCGCAGGAAGAGCCACAGAGGAGGGATCTCTCTCTCAGCTCAGACCGACATGCAAAAGTTATAGATATTAATATAGAGCAGACCAGCAAAATCACTTTGTATTCAAATTATTATGTCAAAATTTCTGATACATAAAGATAATAAAATGTATAGTGTATGTAGAATCCTAACCAGATTAAAGATTCCAAACTTTGCTTGCACAGCACTTCACTACTGGCCTGTTGTTGAGAAGCAGCAAGAAGTAGAATTGGAAGAGTTAAATTTATCATTTCTTTCAGGTTCCCTGTCTTTGTCTAAAATGAGAAGCAAACTGTCCTTTCCAGTTTTGGTCATTTTGTTCAGTCACATCATGTCATGAGCTTTTCAGCAACACGCTCCTCTTGATGAGTCAACATGTTTCTCATTCACTGAAACCATGACAGTGTTCTCTAATGCTGTCTACAAATTATAAGGCGCACTCGGTTTTACACAAATAAACAGCCAAAAAGTTACAGATTATGAATACTAGATGCTATTAAACTCTTACCATAAGCCTTTTCTTGAAGTTTGACATTGACATTAAGTGTGTCCAAAACATTAAATATTAATGACTATTCCATTTATACGCAGTGCCATGAACACATTGTGCTCTTAGTGCTCACTTGTTACAGTGAATAATCCAAAAATGATGTATAAATTAATATAGAAATTCCATAAATATAAACTAAAGATTAATTTCAAATTTCCCAAGATGACACGCTTACAAATACCCAAACCATCAAACTCAAACCATCAAACTCATTAGTAAAGTATTATGTTTAAGATGGGCTCACCTTGGAGAAGTAGTGAACAGTGAACTCCAGTGAAACAGGACCAAAGAGACCTTCATGCTATACTGAGGTTCATGTACAGTTTATATATTTGTCATGTTCTTGCTTTCGGTTTGTTCTGGAGTTTTTTTTTTTTTTTTTTTTTTTTTTCATCCCCCCACCCACCCCCCTCTCTCACTCTCTCTCTCATCATCTCCCCCAGTATGATTCAGACAGAAATGAGTGACCAAGCTTTTCAATGAGAAACCTAATATAGCGTTTAGTCACACTTTCCTTCTCTCTCTCTCTCTATCTCTCTCTCTTTTGGTCACAGACATAAGGGAAGTGGGTGTTTCAGGAGAACTAAATTAAATTAATTTATTATTAATTAAATTAAATTAAATTATTTAAAGTGATATACTTATATAATAAAAACAGCTTGCACTCATATTAGTGCAAAAAGTAGAATAATACACTATTATGTACCTTTATTTATTTGAAGGGGTGTGCATAAGACTGTCATACTGTCATACCCATGACATGACACCTGTTATGAATATGTATAAGTCTTAATCAATATTTATGTTAAGTGTCATGCAATCATGTATTTTTTAATGCAAAGTTGACATTGTTTGAGATGTCTTTGTTATGACAATTTGACATTAACCAAGACAACATGACAACTTAACATAATCAAACTTTTAAAGAACCTGTTAAACTTTATGTTTAACATGACTGGTCGTCATGAAACTGTTATAAATGTTTAATTAATATTTTCTTTGATCTTGAGTAAAGTGGTACATTTTGGACTTGTCATAAAGATTTCATTAAAAGGATACTACACTTTCCATGATAACTAACTCAATATGTACTCACCATTATGCCGATGTGATGATAAGTGCAGATCTTCAGTTCACAAAACAATCTTGGAGTTTCAGCAGAAAACAGGGTAGCAGCCTCATCTAGTACAATGGCAGTGAATGGTGACCACGGATAAAACGTTAAAAATAGCACACAAAATGTCTCCATCCTGCTTGTGTGGTGTAATCCAAGTGTCTGTCTAATTTTTAATGTCGCGGCTCACAGACTTTTGGATTACACCACACAAGCAGGATGGAGACATTTTGTGTTTGTTTTGTGTTCTATTTTTAACGTTTTATCCGTGGTCACCATTCACTGCCATTGTACTGGATGAGGCTGCTACCCTGTTTCTCCTAAAACTCCAGGATTGTTTGGTGAACTGAAGATCTACTTATCATCACATCGGCATAGTGGTGAGTACATACAAAATGGCTTAATCTCATAGGGTGGAGTATCACTTTAAGTTTTATTTCACTATCAAATGCTTACAGTACCAAGATGATGTACAAAGTTACCTGTTGGACTGACAGCCTACTTTAGTAACAAGTAAACTAGATAACCACGAACAACTATCTGCTGTTAACTGTAGATAGCTAATTAGCTTGGTTTGCCATGGAACTGACTACCTAATTAGTGGACTCAGGTGCCAGGAGCCAAACCAAGCAAGAAAACCACCTTGGTTCCAGGTCATCAAACTGGCCACTATCTCGGTTCCAGTCCGCCCCGCATATCCAGTCTGGCCACACTGAGCTGGACCTAGCTAATTAGCTAACGCCAGCTACAGATAACATCAAATAGCAGTTAGCCAACTTTAGCAACATCTCGGTACTATTGTTAGTTGTCAAAATGTCCTCGTAACATTTAAAGCGATATTCCACCCTGCGAGATTAAGCCATTCAGTATGTACTCACCACTATAAAGATGTGATGATAAGTGAAGATCTTCAGTACACCAAACAATCCTGGAGTTTTAGGAGAAACAGGGTAGCAGCCTCATCCAGTACAATGGCAGTGAATGGTGACCACGGATAAAACATTAAAAATAGCACACAAAACAAACACAAAATGTCTCCATCCTGCTTGTGTGGTTTAATCCAAGTGTCCGCTAGCCGCGACATTAAAAATTAACCGCAAAAGACGCCATTTTCGCCATGTTTTTAGCAGAAATATCAGCTGTAGCACGCTGCTGGTAGGATGTAAACATGGCGTCGATCTCGCGAGACTTCCGTACGTGTGTCCATTAAGATATATACGAAGTCTCGCGAGATCGACGCCATGTTTACATCCTACCGGCTAGTAGTATAGTGGTGAGTACTGTATAGTAAAGCCTTTATTATACATATCTATGGTGAGTACATACTGAATGGCTTAATCTCGCAGGGTGGAATATCGCTTTAATGACATCAAAAGTCCAAATGGTACCAAAAGATTAATTCATGACACCTTTATAAAAGCATTTGACAGGGTAATAATGACATGACGTCATGATGACCGATGTCAAAACCAAACACATGGCAGTTTAATTTAATGTTAACACATAAAGCTAAAAAGTTTGATTATGTGAGGCTGTAATGACAAAGGCATTGTTGTCTTGATTAATGTCAAGTCGTCATGACAAAACATTATTGAACAGTGTCAACTTTGCATTAAAAATGACATAACTGATCAAACGACGCTTATAAAAAATATAAAAATATAAAAAATTATAAAGACTCCTACATGTTTATGACAGGTATTATGACATGAGTGCGACAGTGTCATGACACCCCTTCAAATAAAGTGTTAGTAAAGTGCTTTGATAATAAAACAGTGAAAGGAGCCATTCTGCACAATGAGTACTTTTATTTTTGATATTTATATACATTCTGTAGTACTTATTTACTTTTACTTAAGTACCATTTTGAAATCAGACTTTTACTTGTAGTGGAGTACTTTTAGACTGTGGTATTTCTATGTTAACTTAAATAAAGGATCTGAGTACTCCATCCACCACTGCTTTTATGTAAATATAAGTTTAAAATGACAGACAGGTGTGAATTATATGTCACTTTTATTTTAATTATATATTCTTGTCAATGGTACAATAATTAAAGCAGTGTGTATTCCTGTGCACTGTTACTGTTAAATTAAATAAATAAGCTACTTTATACCTGCAGAGTTTTGTCACATGGTCGTGTAACTATATGGTAGTGAAAGTGGCAAGCTCTTAAAAATGGCTAAAATTTGAAACTTGCTTTTTTCTAAGAGCCAGTGAACTTCCGGCTTGACTGTGCATCTTGAGGGAATATTTCGGAAGTCTCATTATGAGTAATTGCTGACAGTTTCAGTGAATCTCACAAAAACAAAACAGAAAAACACGCAAAAAAAAGGCCCCTATCATCATAACTGTCTTTAGCAGAAACAAGTGTCTTATCAAATTTTCCGATAACAAGACAATTTCTATTCCTTTGTGTCTTACAGGGGCGAAATGATGTCAAAAAACAAAACAAATTGTTATATTGTTATATTATTGTTATAACAAGATGTTTGTTTGTTTTTTACATTATAACAAAATATTACAACATACAAACTTTTCAAGTTGAGAAACTTGAGAAATTGATCTTGGGGATAAAAAAGTTTCTTTGAGTTGAATTTGAAATAAGTTATAAGAATAACAATATGCCATTCATCCTGTTATAACGTTAAACTTTTCGTGTTATAACAATAAATCACATTATAACATGAGACTTTTTACATTATAACCCGATAACAATGTTGTTATAGTGTAACATTTTAAAATATAAATCACATTATAACAATATAAGTTATATATATAAGTTATAATGTGAAACATTTTTATGTTCTATCATGATAACGTCTTATCATGTTCTAACATGATAACGTGGTGCTGTAAAACATTGTATATTCCTATAACAATAAAAGTTTGCTATAACTTTAAGCTTGTGTGTTGTAATAATGTGAAAATATAATTTTACAACATGAAAAAAGTGATACTGATTTGTTTTTCTTTTTCTATTTTACTGTCCCCACTGACATGACATTGACATTCCGTCATGTTTTGCTTGTTTTAGCCCTCTTACTTACTTACTTACTTACCAGTGTGTTATATCAGCTTAAAACTAGAGGGGACAGATTCTAAGATATAGATATTTTTTATAGCTGGAGCCCTTATCTCTTTTTATTTTGTGTATTTTATTTCACTGAAACTTGTTTTAATGTCTTAAAATTCACAGAGAGGTTTTTCTCTTTGTCTTAATTATTGTTGGTTTTTAATGTGCTGAAGCATCAGCAACTTAGTTAAAAGGTTATTATTATTATTATTATTATTATTATTATTATTATCATTATCATTATCATTATCATTATCATTATTATCACTACACTATAACAATAACAATAACTATTAACTATTATATATATATATAATATACAGTATGTGTTTCTGTGGGTCTGTGGCAAACGAAAGCTGATGACTGGACATGCTGCTGTAGAAAGATGTAAACCATGACAGATTTCATAACCTCTACCTGTCATTTTGGGTACATTTGACTGTACAGGTTTCCATACAGCCTTTGGTCACATCTCTCGGCTGAGCCTTTAAGTATTGTTTTCTATTTTGTCTGATCCTGCACTGTTCCTTTAAAATATTCATTGAAGTATAATTGAAAGTGTTGTATTGTTATTGTATTTTTGGTTTTATTCATGAATAGGGGAACTGTTCTGCTTTCCAAAAGTCAAATTGTGCAACAGTGAAGGGGTGGATTAAACTGGTGGTAAATTCCAAACCAGATATTGATCCAATGCATATACAGTGGGAAGTCACCCAACATTTAAAAGAATTACTACTGGGGGGTGCTCTTCATTCATGTCGAAAACTGAATGAAAAAGTCTGCTGATTAAGGCTTTTGTGTATTTATCAGTAAACTCAAAACAAATACTGAAAATGTGTACAGCACCAGGGCGGATGAGTCTTTTTAAAATCTATTTATTTATCAAAATACAAGGCTGCTGATGCTCTTTACCAAATTCTGCATTAAACAATGAGAGGTCAGAGAAACATCTTGTGTCATCTGGTATTTCACTTTTAATTTATAGCCATGTTGTTCACATTCTAACACTTAGATGTCCATTATTTAATGGAAGAGTGTCATCGGCCACATCTGATGGTTAAAATAACCTGATAGGATATTACTTTTTTTTATGACTACAGCAGCTTCATTAACAACTCTACCTAAATAAAACAAACAAAATCATTACAACAGAAACACTTTAGAAACACTGAGTGGTGTCAAGGAAAGTTACACTCTGACTTTTCCTGACGTCACATCAGCCAGGGCAATTATGAGATCTTTTGTGAAAATTCCTCTGAGATTACCCCTATATGCAATTCATTTCAACATATCCAAAAATCAAAACAAAATTCCTCTTCAATAAAAATCCTAATCAATCTGTATTTTCTACCTACCTCTTTGTGGTGAGAAGTTTCACTTTTGCACAAGTGTTGGGTTTTACTTGGCAGCAGGAAACCATTTCGTTGTCCTGTACTTCAGCACAGCTGAGGCCATAGGTTACAACTGATACTGTAGCAGGGTTCAAAGCTCACCGTACTATAAATGGTGCTGTCTGTATTTTACAGTTTATTACTCTCTGATTGCAGTTACCATAGACTTTATTTTTTTATAACCTAAAACACATGACCTTTTTCTGATAGTTTATATAAGAATCTGTGAATAAAATGTATTTGCCCAAAGTTTTTTTTATCAAGTTTATTTTGAACATCTTTGCTGTGAAAGAGCGACTGCAGAACAAATAGGCTTTCTTTATGTTATTATTTGAAATCTTTTTTTAATCACCATAGACATTAACTTGCTTTAAATATCTAATTAATAGACTAATTTTGTCCAATTGAAACTTGAAATGTCCATTTTTGTGCTGACAATTATTTCAAAGTTAGTTCTGAACTCCGAAAACACAACACAAAACACATTTCTCCAGAGCACAAACCTTTATGTTCCCTCATATTCCGATATGTGCTCTCAATGGAAATCTTAACAATACAGATTTAGGAATTTCATTAGATACAAGATTGTCCAGCAAAATCAGTCATGTCTTTTCCAACAGCAAATATGTTTTGAGGTAAATGCAATGCCAACCAAAATACATTTTCTATCAACATGATGAGGAAATGTTGGTGACGACACTGGTGGACTCATGGCAGGGGCAGGGAGAGCAATTGCCCCTCAAAGCTGCCCTTCCAGTGGACCATACATGATAGACAAAAACATATAGACTGCCATATGGGGGCTGATGCCCTTTTTATGTTTTTTTTTTTTTTTAATGTTTTTTTTTACCCCTGCCTGGAAAGTAACAAAAATGTTGATATTAGTAGTTTTTAAATTGTTTTCCTCCAAAATAGGCAGTCTTGTAAGACACTATCTAGTCACTGTGACTACAGAATTATTCACAAGTCAACAGTGACTTGAGACATGTGATTTTATTAATTACTATTTAAAGCTACCACAAGGAAGTTTTCTATTTTGTTGATTTTGGAGGCATCTCTGGACGAAAGCAGGAGTATTTGTTTCTACTGCCATGACCACAATATATAATGTACAAAATGTATTAATCTGAATAGAAATTTTCCCCTGTTTCTTTTTTTTTACTGGCTAATGTACTACTCACTGCAGCTTCACCTGAGAAAATGTAAACACAGGCTTGTTTAATCAGATTCTTCTTGCAAATGGTGGGCCAGTGGCTACAACTTTTTCCTTTTGTTGCCTAAACCAACCAAAATATTGCAATCTTTCTTCCCCTTAAGGAAATCTTAAGGAGTCTGGATACCTCAGGCTGTGGTGTTAAAGTCCTGCACTTTGTACACCTGCCACACAGTCCAGCCACCTCCTGCTGAATCAATAAATGTAATGTATCAAAGAAATGTAAATATAATTCAGGCAGAAAATTATGTTGTGACCGAAATGTAATTATGAAAAGCATTTAGTAATGTACAAATATAATTTCTAGGAGACAGGATTGGCAAAAGTCTCATTGAACATCTCACTCAATACTAAAAACTATACTAATACTAAAAATTCTAATTGGATTCTTCTACCATAACTGAGCTTATTTCTCTTTTTAAAACAATCCATGATAATATCTACACAGGATTATGAAGAAATCCAGTATGTTCATGCTGCTGCTGCCACTGTACACTGTCACCATTTTCCCTATTGTCCTTTAATTCATTACTGTGAGTTACGTGAAGCACTGACATTCAGCATACTTAAGTTTTCATTTATACAGCTTTAGTAGTTGCCATGATATTTGACATCCTTTGTTGAATCCAAAAAGAAAACCATGACACCAGCTCACAGGATATGTTCACCTTAGAAGTTCCTTGGGGAAACTGTGAAAAGACTTATTGTTTCCAGTACTATGCACCTCACCACTGCAATAAATAGGAGTACAAACTGCAAGTAGGGGCACTCATTCCTCTGGAGAACTTAAAAGATCGATCTATGTAATATTGCAAAGTAATACGATGCTTTAGTCATTAAATGTAAAAGACACATAGTAGGCCATTTCTATAAACGGCCTATATGAGGAAATAAGACTGAAATAAGTTTTAAAAAACAAACAAAAACTATGATATACTTAACTGGAGATCGGTGAATGAGTCACAGTTCTTAAACAACTTCCTCTGCGAAAAAGAAAATGCTTAGCTCTTGTTCAACTGTCACAATGTGGTCAGTAGAAGGGGAAGGGGTACATTAAGAGAAGGGCTTCCCTCACTTTCATAACTGCCTCCCCCATATTCCCTGCATACAGTAACGTTAAATTTCCCTGGTCACGAGGACAATTTACTCTCAGTCTATTTTCAGTCTCATTCATATGTGGTCTCAGGGATCCCTTTAGTAGTTTTGTTATGCATTTCCTTCCTATTCTGAGACTTCTTCAATAAACATCAACCTGAGGCCCAGTTCTCTTATTCAGATTATGGTAAATGAAGTAATCACATGTAAATGACAGAAATGGTTCTGAGACATTTACCATAGGTACTTTCATATGTAGTATTTAAAGGGCTATATTGTAGTTTTTAAAAGCCTACAAACACAAACAGACAATGTTTAGACACTTCACAGTCAAAAAAACACAGGTGTAAATAATAATATCAATTAGGACACTTGAGTAGAACTGAGCTATCATTATTATTATTGGTAACACCTGCTTTTCCTCTTACAGCAGGTAAAAAGCCTCTGCTATTATAAAAAGGTCAAAGGCCAAATCAATATTTATTTATTTTTTTTTTTTGGCAATGTAAAGTCAATAAAACCTTCAGAACTCCAACTGCTTAGATGCAATTCACTACCTGCTGGGCATTGCTGCCTGTAGCACCTCAGCCTGTGTCACCAAAACTAGAAATTCTACTGCTGATTAATAATAAATCATGACAAATATGATAAATATTAAAGGAAAGTTCAGTCGTTATCTGTGTGTGTATGTATATATGTATACACACACACACACACTCATATATACATGTGTGTATGTATATGTGTATATATGTATAAATATATATATGTATATATTTATACATACTGTGGTAACATCAGAGGTTATGGCAGGCCAAGTACACACATGAGACAAACTGCTGTTTGTCACCTGTCTGACAGAGTGCACCGAGTTGTTTGCTGGAAAGGACGGACACAACAGGGATATTTTGATATGCAGAAGAACAAAAGACAGCTGCACAAAGTGACCTGGTGTAAACAAACCAGGCTTTCTATTTAGTTTGGATCACTTTTATAAAAGAGAGGGTGAGCGTGTTCTGGGAGGTCAGCCTAATTCACTGCTGGCCAAGACTCTTCAGCCTATACTGGAGTTTTAAAAACGTGTTGATTCAGTGTTAAATTGTAGGACATTATGCATGCGCATAACCATTTTCTTCATTGTCTATGATTATTGTATTTTTTAGTTTTTCTTTAATTATACTTCATCATAGTTTAAAGGACCAGTGTGTAGGAGTTAGTGGCATCTAACAGTAAGTTTGCAGATTGCAAACAACTCGTCTTACCCTGCCGTTCTGCAGGCGAATCTATGGAATCTATATGGTGGGCCCTATCTAGTACTAGCTACTGTAGAAACATGGCAGTGCAACATGGCAGGGTCTATGGAAGGGGACACACTGCCTCTGTTGATATAAAGGCTTCATTCTAAGGTAACGAAAACACAACTGTTCTTATTTTCAGGGTTATACATTAATGAAAACATCATTATGAATATTATATTTAATTTCAGCTGTATTCTGCCAATAAATCCCAAGAATAGAGATGACAGGTAGGAGAAATTCTGTTTTTCTTATCTTAAACAAATTTATCAATACCATATTTATCAATAATCAAAGTGATGTATTGAGACAACACATCAGAAATGGGATTTAATATTCATAAACATGTTTTCATTAGTGAGGAATGCTTATTAGGGAAATCACAAATAATGCAATGGATATTTCTTATATACAAAGTTGCTCATAATTATTTGGAAAAGTCAACATAGTTAACAAAGATTGCATCACTTTAATCAATCACTGATTTAATGCACCAAGATTATTCCCTTCAACTGAAGGATATTTTTTACATGCTTCTACATCTTTTCTGTAGATTTTCTATTTTCAGTGAAAACAGAATCTTTCCATTTATAAAAATTTCTTTTTTTAATTTCTGATTTTTCAGAGATATCCCACAGTTAAAAGGGAGGTGGTGGTGGGCTTCAGACAGTTCACAAAACTAACCCAAAAAAAAAAAATAGAGATAGAGATGAGAGGTACAGTATGAGGATGTGGAAATATATTTAATGATTAGCCTAATTATACGCCAATATTAAATATTTTTGAAGCTTTGTCTGCAACAATTGTATTGCCAGTGAATGAAATGGAATTCAACAATGTTTTTCTTCAGAAATGCTTACTGCACCGTAAGTCCCCTTTTGATGTCTGGAGGGGATCTTTTTAGGGACGTGTGGCTGTCCTACACCACATACAACTAATTTTGAGCAAGGAGGAAGTATTTTGTGGAACCTAAAGGTATGAAATGTGGGTCCACTGTCATTAGGGAACAGAAAGTCCTCGTCCAAAAAAAGGTTTCAGTTTCTCTCAGATACAGGCTGTCTGGCCAACATAAGCTAGCTATAAGTCAGTACCTTACATACCTCTTAACCATACCATTGTATGACTCTATTTCCCTCACATGATCCTTGATTATCCTCCACATTCATCCCCAGTTGACCTCCTCTTCACATACAACAGTCTGAAAGGTGCCTTTGAAAGTGTGGGGACAGCGTGGAGATAAACATTGCCGAAAAACATCTGAGGACAGCTGCATAATCTGAAAGTGCCTAAGATAACTTTTATGGGGTTACCACCTGCTGAGACACGGGCTAATTTATTTATACAGCTTGAGGTCTGATGTCCAGCATCCTGGGTCTTTGTATTGCGACACTTATTGACTGAATATGTCTTTATCCCTATAAAAGCAGCCGTAACTTCAGTGAAAACCAGATGCGCTTTGGGTTGTTTTTGCCATCTCGAACTTGATTTTGTGACGCTCTCTGGACTGGGAAAATGTATGCAGCCGTTACTCTCTTCGTCCTCATGTGCTTGACTGCCACCACCCATGCAGATCACCATCAGCCTTGTCGTAAGAATTTATAGTTCCATCATTTTGGTTTTATTGACTTATTTAGTTTCTTTCCAGATTGCTACAAAAGCCAAAGGTTATATTAGTTTAAAAATTGTCTAATATTTTGTTATCAGCATATGCAAGACCCTCTGATTAACTGACACTGTTGTCTTTCAGATACACCCAATATGACGGGATTGCTGTCTGTGGTGAGTTTTTAAAATTTGTCTTTCGAGACCAAAAAACAATCTTCTGATCACCAACAGGCCAATTAAAATCTTGACAAACAGACCAAAAACCCAACAACCTCAAAACATTGATTTGGAGAAACAGAGACCCTTTTCAATTGGATGTCTACCATTGATAATGCATAAAACATCAATGATTAAAAAGTATCTAAAACTCTGAGTAGTTTTTTTTTTTAGAAGAAAAGTACTTTGTACTTTTACATAGTCCTTTTTAAATACCAGTAGTAGTTTTACTTGTAATTAAGCAATATCTCAGTAACGCAACAGTACTACTGGAATACAGATTTTCAGTACTCTTTGCTGCACTACATTTAACCTTCTCCCTTTTTCTCTGAATGTATGATGATTAATCAAACCAGGTGAACCTAAAAGGTGACGTGAGAGCAAATGGAGCATTCACTTACGATTCCACAGCCAAGAAACTACGGTTCAGATCAAACGAGAGCCACCCCACGAACACGTCCCTGGGTTTGGATCTACTCATGTTTTTTGATGAGGTAACTGATTTTTTTCTTTAGAAAAAAAAAAGCCCCAATTTACTTGATGCTGTTTCTGCACCTTAACATCTGAATCAGGGCTGGGCAATATATCAATGTTATATCAATCACACGATATGAGACTAGATATCGGCTTAGATGTTTGGATATGGTAATATGGTATAACTGTTCTCTTTTCCTAGTTTAAAAGGCTGCAGTAAAGTAAAATGACATAATTTTCTGAAATTACCCGAATGTTCTAGCTGTTCTATTATTTGCCTTTACCCACTTAATCATTATAGTCACATTATTGATGATTATTTATCAAATATCTCATTGATATGCAACATTTTGTGAAAGCACCAATAGTCCTCTCTACATTGTAAAAAATAACATACAACAATTTGGTGTAATCGACTAATCTTTTTTCATTAACTTAACATAAATATATATGAATATAAATATAGAATAAATATACATATATTATGAGTTTTAAGAACTCATTAATAATCTTTAAGAGGGATTAGGATGTTTAGAACAAGTGAGCAATATGTTAATGAAATTTGGCAGGTAGTAAGGCAGGCAATAACTGAACTCAAACTCCAGAGTGTGTATGTTCGGAGCAGTTTTGCCCGATTTAATGCGACTTCCAATATAAAATACATAGAGTTCTGGTCGTCTATCTGAATACAGTTACAGAGACAGATAACTTTGTTGGTTGAACATGATGATTGTGTGGCTGTGCAGCTCTGTCAGTAGTATATAGTCATCTGAAAATAAGAATGGTAACACTGACTCCAGAGGGGGCCTTTTTGTATTTTTGTACCAATCGTAGGTTCTTTTACTTGCTTAGAAGGGGAAGGTGAGGCAAGGTGTTCGCAATCTGCACCACTAGGTGTCACTAAATCCTGCACACTGGTCCTTTAAATCAAATTTAACACTCAGGTAGGCTGTTTATTTTTGCCATCATTGAATAATGCATAATGCAGCCTAATTCAGCTGTTTCTGAGAGAAAATTAGACTTCTGCATCTCCTCTTGGCTGTTTCAGGCTTTAGAAAATCTAGACAGAGATGGGAGACTCTGGCCAATCAAAGGTCAGTAAGATAGTTGGGATTTTGTGATTTTGTTTTCGGGATACTGGCCTCAGCTTTACATCGACAGACAAGAGACAGAAATAAACAGCTGATCAACTTAGACTTTTCGTTGCTTGTCATTTTCTAAATTGTCTAAATATGATCTTGTGCTCATCTTGAGCTTGTGTGGGTTCATTGTCCGTGCAGCCTGTAGCCAACCTGCCAGAGCTTTGAATCTGGCAAGGACAGGGCAGCGGGAAACAACTCACTTCAACCATAGATTGTATATTAAAAAGAGAGTCAACCCGTTGGATATACGTTTATGGCTCTACTTCGCTATTTGGACTGCAGTACTCATTTTTAAAGCAAGGGACTTACACATTTCTCCTTTAAGTTAAAACAAATAGTTGACAGTGTACAATATTGTCAAAATATCGAGTTACTTGGTTAAAAATATATTTGATTTTGTCCATATTGCCCACCTCTACTGTTGTTAAATTTACAGAATGTCTATATTGAGATATATGTCATAGCCTAAAAATATCAAGAAATTATTTATAAGTCATACCACTCAAACCTAATCTGTCTCTGGCAGGGGGTATTCTATGAGATTGACAGCAAAAACCAGAGCTGTGAGAAAAAAGCATTGCAATGCACCCTGCACCCTCTGGATATTCCTGATGATGCAACGCTTCATGATACCATGAACATTGGGAGTCCATCCATCGAAGGGGAGGGAATAAAAGTCAATGTATGGGAAGGGTCGATGGCTGACTCAAAAGGTGAGATAAATGCTATAAAAATAATACATGTTGAATTGCAAAATTGTGATGACATCCAATATGACTTGAGCGTTTTTCGTCTCTCTTTTTCAGGCCATTACGCCATGTCTGTAACCATGGGATGTCTGCCTATCTCCACACTTTACTTCTGTGACTCCAACTCATTCGTATTCAGGTGGGTGACTTCTTTTTATGCTTAAAGGAATAGTTTGGATTATTTGAAGTGGGGCTGTATGAAGGATTTATCCATAGTCCCTGTATCAGCTACAGCAACTGTCAAAGTGTAGAATTTTATCACCACTTTATTTTAACATCAGACAGCCTTTACCAGTTGGGAAACCACTGTTATATAAGCCGAATATCGATCCATCCAAACCAACCAAACTCTATTGGCAACAGTTGGTCTTCTACCGCTGCCTCACTGGCTACTGTGTGACATCTGTGTTTTAAAAGGATAGTCTGGATTCATCAAAGTCACAAAATACACAAACAAATTAAGTGATTGAGCCAGTGGTGGATCAACAACTTCTGTGTTCTCCCAGATAAAACCACTGATTTCACCCATGGAGTTGAGTTGGTTTGGAGAGAGCAATATTTGGCTTAAATAATAGTGGTTTCCCAGAAAAAAGCTGTGAAAATATTCTAAATATAGCATAAACTTAAACTGATATTAGTGACCCTGTCCACAGTAGTTCATTGCTTTGCTTCAGTGCTGGTATTCCTCTGCTTCTCCAAACTGGGGGGCATGCCTGCTGCCATCTGTACATTACTGTCGGTAATACAATGACTATCGATAAGTACCTCATACAACCTGACTTCAAATAATCTGAAATACAGTATCCCTTAAAGGCAGTATTAAGCAGTTTTCTAGAAGTATCTGTTGGCAGCAGGCTGTAATTAATTAATGTCTATGTAATTTTTCTCTCGCCCACAGCGCCTCTGACATTGAACTTGAGATCAAGGACCCCGATCTCCTCGTGGTGCCTTCCATTTGTATGGGGCAGCCTCTGGAGGAGACACCTGAAGGGACAGTAAACAGTTTCCTAAACGAGTTCATGTAGATGAAACCACACCAGCAGAAAAATCAAACCCCAATCCAAGTGTGGCCTGCCAGAACTTTAGACTTTTCTCTACTTTTTCATGTGTGACTCGAGTTTTTCGTGTGACACTGCACTACATCACATCTGTTCTACATCACATCTTCCACTCCCCTATGAAGATATGGCTTTGAATGGATCACACTGTATACATGCATTTTGAGATAAAGGAAAGAGATATGACATGGATTATAGAATTAGTCATAATTACTAACAGTTGGTGGCTTTTCAAGTTGGTCCTGCTTACAAAACCTGTAAGATATGATTAATGGAACAATAAAATGTCAAAGCTGTCAAACGTGTGAAGAGAAGTTTATTCCTCTATTAAATGCGTGACTTGACTTTGCAACAAGAAATAGTTAATCACATCAGAGCTCTATGGCTGGAATGATCCTACAAGGGGCTCGGGGGCAAAAATATTGGTTTGAGACCCAATTGACCCCCAGTTTCTTTTACTTTCTGGACATTCTGTGCCCTGTCACATAAATATACACTGATGCCTCACATGACCTACAAAAACAAACAAGACTATCCATGAAAAAATTGGCTGTTTATAGTGATTTTTAATGCCTGCCACTGGGTTGGTTTCTCCTTGAAATCAGATGAAATGAGCCTGTGTCTATGTCTTCCATGGAAAACTTACAGTGAGTACAACATTAGCCAGTTAAAAAGGAGGAAGTTTTTATTTAGATCATTTTATTTTTGACATTGTATTTTATGGTTATGGCAGAGGAAGCACTGCCACTTTTGTGATAAATATGAAGGTTCCTTGTAGTAGTTTTAATGATATTCTGTTCAGAGATCCCAGTAGTCATTTTTTGGTAATTTGATGAAACCAGCTAGATGGTGTCTTTCCCTGGTTGTTAAACAGTTTCAATTTAAAACTGATACCTCCATAGCCATGTAACTGTCAAGCAAATTTAAAGTGAAGTTCTG
>JAJHUR010090376.1:0-19707 GCA_027495735.1 Lutjanus campechanus | reverse complement strand
AGTGAGATTTCAAACATAACACTGTGGGCTAATCACAACTTAATAATGAGGTTGCTTGACTGGTTGTGGTTGTACAGACTGAAAAAGGACAATTATATGGACTTGGCTAGACCAAGTTAGCCTTCGCAAGGAGCTAACATTACAACTGGCGTGCACTCAACATTAGTGTTGCTTCATAACTTGTCTGTGAACATCAGCCACAGTTGCTGGGGTCAGCGTGGGGGATCCTTTATGGATCTGGCAACTCAAAACTTAATAATGAACCAACCCCCTCAGCATTTGTTTGGTTCAAAGTAAGGGGAAGATCTAAAGCGCTAATATTAAAGATCAAAGTAAGCACTCCACCATTATAGAAATTTAGCATCATCACTCATGTCTTTTTCTTGTAAAATGTCTGGTTAAATTAACACCAGTGTTGTCACAAGTTTAATTAACCTGTGGGAACACTTCCTCACTGTGGCTTCATCACCCTACTACGCAGCCTACACATCACTCTGACGGCTGAGAAACTTAATACTACTGATCACAGCTTATTAATATTTGACACCACTTCTTAGAGTCTGCCAGCAGCTGTACAACAAGTCGCATCCACAAACTGTAGTACTCTCCAGTGCATATTAATGTTATTAATAACTACCCTCAATACGATCAAGAGCAGCGAAACTTCACACTCAGCAGACTGCAACAGCAGGCTGTCATCTATTCCCCAGCACAGACGATTCAGATTATCTGTGTACTTTCCAACAGGTCTGCATGTAGCAGATCCAGCCTAATAGAATTGTGCGAGGTCAGGCCCATTCCTCGGTGAATTAATTTATGGGGTGCTTTTAATGGGGCAAAACACGCTGTCCGTTTCCTGTAAACATCCCCGTGTGCATGACTACATGAGAGAGAGAGAGAGAGAGGTGGACCAAAACCAGACCTGGCCTTGAGAGTCTGTGTGTCCTGGCAAGAGGGACAAATTACGCAGCGGATTTATGGAGAGAAAAGAAGGGAGAGGAGTTCCGCAGGAAGCGCGGAGAGGAGGGGAGATACACTTTAAAAATCAAACACACCAATGCAGACGTACCAGTATACTTGTTCTCTTTTATTGTTCATTTGTGGAGAGTATTCTTTTCTTATTGCTGGTATTTCTCACTGTAGATAAAGAGAACAAAGTCAGTAAGATTATTAACATGTCTAGAAAGACTGTGGGTCAACAACAACACAGTGTGGTTCTGCGAGTCCCGAGTGGCGGGGAAAGAATAGGCAATCTTCAGTCGTCCTACGAGCTGTCACCATTAAGATGGAGGTGCAGGGTACACCATTTGTGAACGTCTCATGCTCAGAGAGTTTCCAGTTTAGCTCTGTAGAACAAATCTTGGTGAGGTGCGTGTCACTTGCATTTTGTTGTACCCAATTCTTGATTGCTTCTGATTCCTCTATTGTTAAAGGGGAACCATGATGCTTTTCTTCACTTTCTGACCCATATATAATGTTAAAATGTTGGATATTCATATTAATTATGGCCAAAGTGTCAAATAATGAGGCAAGTGCAACTAGTAAAGTAGTAATGTAGCAATCCCTGAGAGCAAAATGCTCAGACTGCCACAAATGCAACATTTTGAACTTTTTTTTTCTACTTTTGACGACTTGACGCGTCAGGCTGACACTGGCCTATCGTAGTTTCTTTATATGGTCATTCGCTCCAGACAAGGCGCAGCAAGCATAGCACACCCACCCGCCCACTCGGACTGTCTTCCCACTGCTCTGCTCAGGATCATTTTCACGCTCCGTATGTCTTACAGAAAGGGCTTTTTCAGTTGTGAATGTGTTTCATATTTTCTGTTTTTCCCTCTGATGTCCTGCTGCTGCTCAACTCTCTATGATTTACAGAGTTTCTGGTGAAAAAGACTCTTTGCTTGTTGCCAGTGTAGCTAACTGCTGCTGCTAGTTAGCCTGCACCCCACTGGTGTTTGAGCTCCCAGTCTGGGCAGAGTCAACTACATGGAACTAACTAGCAGTTAGAGACTAAAGTAGCTAACCACTAACAACAAGTAAATCTTTGTCCAGAAGGAAACTTCATAAATCACCAAAAGTTGAAACAGACGAGGCAGAGGACATCAGAGAGAAAGACAGAAAATATTCTCTCCATAAAATATGATCCAGGTTCATCAAAATCTGTGAATAAAGTTATAAAGGCATGAGCTTTTGTACAGTAATCCTTCCCTTGAATAATTTTCCCAACCTGATCCTTGTCTCATTTCTGGTCTGATAAACGGTAAATGAATAACATTCAGTGTCCATATCACTATTTTCCATGCTCAGACGAGGATGCTGTACTCTTGTATAGGCCAGACCAATCTCTGAGCTAACTAGCCAGCTAGCAGCTAAAGTAGCCACTAACAAGGTGTAAAACGTATCTGGCGATCAGAAAACTTCGCAGCGTATGTCACCTTAAGTTGAGGCAGAGCAGCCGGAGGACATCACAGGGAAGAACCAGAAAATGTTTTTTCCATGAAATCCAAAGTCACCAAAATCAGTGAATAAAGTTGTGTTTTCATACAGTAATCAGGGAGGCCCAACAGCCGACAACCCAGCTCAAGACACAGCAGAGCTACTCTGGTGGAACCCCAGAATGAAAATATAGAGCTGGAAAAGAGTATAATAGTTCCTCTTTGAAAGTTTGTCTTTGACCGTTATGTCTTTTCTCTTGTGGTTGGATTTGTCTGACACAGACACAAAGAGAACCAACAGGAGATCTCACTGACCATTCTCATTCAGCGATGACTTAATATATACTTCTAGTAAAATACATCATTGTTAAAACCATTTGCAATTACAATGTATGTTTTTGAATAAAAATATCCAGACCTCCGGGCTAAAGCAGAGAAGGACCATCCAGAATTTGACCAATACTAAGTTCAAAATCCAGCATCAGTGATGGTATGCGGGTGTTTAAGTGCCTATGTCATGGGTAACAAGCACATTTGTAAAATGCATATGTGAAATAATGTCAGTTATTCCAAAAAATGCCAGAAAATGTATTCTTCTGTGAAAAGGTGAGAAATGAGTATCTGTACGGAGTCGATGCGGGAGTCTCTTCCTCCCCTCATCTCTCTTGGCTAGTTTACCATTTCAAATGGAAGCCAGCAGCAGGGGCTCTTTGAAGAAGTGGGGCTGGAGGATGTAAAGTGCCATCTTTGGGGGGCGTTTTACCCTCTTACTGAATAAATGAATAAATGCAGGCGCACTCTTCCCCAAATAAAAAGCGTGTTCTGTGGTGAAAATCAAATGACAGAGTAGGAGACGGCATACAAGACAGAATAGGTTTCGTTATCTCGGTCTTGATGGGAACACGGAGTACAAGTTGTTCAGGTGAAAGTAATCTAGGTGATTGATGCACTGCGGGTTTCAGGATGAGATACCTTCTACACTGGAGAGGAAAACAGAATTAGGCAGAGCAAGAAAACAGAGACACAACATCCTGAAATGGACCAGGGGACGCGTCAGCTCACTGAATCCTAAGATATGACTAAATCCCTGCATCTTCCACATATCACTACAACCTGGATTCAGAGAAAAGTTGGGACACTTTGCAAGAAGTAATTAAAATGAGAAGACGATGACTGTACAAAGAGCTGATATTAAATGTTTAAACTGATACACTGTTTTTTTTTATAAGTGTACAGTCATACTGTCATTACATTTTACGCAGTGTGCCAGTTTTTTGGAATAAGGGTTGTACCAAAAATCGACAGATATGAACTATAACAATTAGAGTTATCATTGACCTTTAGGGAGTCTTGATAAAATCAGTGAGATAATGAGTAGATGAAAGCAGCTAAACTGTGCTGCTCTTGCACAGATGCACACAGCTCCGAGGGAGAATTAGTTCTCTTCTTTTAAGTGGTGGGAAAAGGCTTCAAAATATTAAACTGGGAGTATTTTAGCTTGATCTTCCCTCTATGCCGCAATAATGAAAACTAAAAGCAGAGATTAGTTCTCACTTACTGTAGGTATGTTAAGCACATAGCCATGATTTCCATCAAGTGCAAAGTTTTATTCTACAGAAACAAAAGCACCTTTGTGTTACATGATTTCTTTCCAGTGTGATGTGACACACACATTCTGTAGAAGCATTTATCATCAGCTGCAGGTTCAAGTGATGACAGTGGAACATGAAAAGTGGGTACTGTAAGAATTTAGTTTTTTATCAAAGTACAATGTAAAGAACCCAACGTTTGGCCAGAATCATGTCCTGTGTGCCCTGTGATCCTCAAAACTAAGGCTTCTTCCTTAATAGTCAACTAAACCATTAGTCACAGAAAAAAATAAATAAATAAAAACACCCCAGACTCCATTCGAGCCCGTACTGCGAGCTGTGCTGAGCTGCTATTAGCTAGTTAGCTCTGTTAGTGGTCCTGTTAGACTGGGACGCAGCCTCTGTGACCAGCAGAGAGCAGTTTGACAAGAGGGAGTACAGTGCCAAGGTGGTTTACCACAGTTCTGACCAGTACTCTGAAGAGACGGCGGGTTCAGGTGGGGGACACGAGGCGTGAAGCAGTTGAGGAAGGCGTTTGTAGCGTACGTCCATCGTGCTGATGAGTCTGTAATTATTTGTTTTTGTGAAGTTGGAAATTATTTATTCCTGTGTTTTGAACAACAAGACTTGTGTGAGGTTAGACTGCGTTGAAATAAATTGTCTCTTTGCTGGTTGTTCCAATACAATGAGAATCATTACTGCTTTCGCATTTAATAAACAGCTTGCTTCATGCCCGAAAAATATATACATAAATAATTAAATTAATATCATATATGTATGAAGACTAATCAACTAATGGTTTGAACTAGAGACTACTAGTCGACTAGGAAAAACTTCAGTTGAGGGCAGGCTTACTCAAAATATAATCAGTAAGCAGACCTGTATGGAAACTGTAAGCAATGATGGAGTAGAGTTGTTGTTCAGCCTATAAATCACTTGAAAGTCTTAATGTCAAGTTTAAGTGAGTAAGTATAGAATAACAAAACAATCTCTACACTGTAAGGAACCAGCGTGGTCAGTTTTCATACCCCTTCTTTATTCTTGGTGGGGTAAAAACAGGGTTAGCTGTGCTCAGCTGTCTGTCATTTTCTCTCTCCTCTCCACACTCTACTATCTCTGCTTTTTTCCCCTGTTACTTCTCCCATACAGCCTGCACTTAAATAAGCATGCATGGCTTTTTATTCATGCTCATATTTCCCAGCCGGGACAGAAATAGGTGTTTTCGCTCCATCCTGGTGGTACACATGCAGGAGCTGCTGGGCAGATTTGAGGAGATGGCAGCCTCGCAGTGTTTTCTCATGGCAGGGTGCGGTCAGTTACTCTGCCTGGCTCCAGCTCAGCAGCTCCCGAGGCAGGCCCGGAGCACCTTGGCCACCCGTACTCGGTTCTGCCCACATGCACACACTCCCACCACAGGATCAAGGTCGGAGGCGGCCAGATGACGGGGGTGCAGGGTTCAGTCTGAGACTGAGGGAAACTTGGTGCCCTCTGCCAATGGGGTTCATATGTCCTACTCAGGATCACAAGGGCTGTGCAGCCAAGCACAGCAAATTACACAGACTGGGCTGGAAGGTACCTGACCACAAACACACACACACACACATAACAACACACCCACTGCCACTTTCACTCAACATCCTTTATACAGCAAACTCTGCATCCTGACCCTATTTAATAGCTGAAAAGGAATGCCATAGTATAAGGAGCGAGTAGAAAAAAAGGAGCACAGGCTCACACACCCACCAAAGTATACTTTCTCTCTGGCATGACTACTAGACCCACAGAGTGAAAGTCAGGTTGCAGGATAAGGAAAATTCACACCAGGTTATGAAAGACAATACGACAGTAATTGCAAAGTAAGTGTGGGGTCTTGCCAGGAAAGCTAGAATCAACAACCACCCACAGAATGTTTAAGACACAGTAATCTATAAAAATATCCTGGAATTACTGAAGGAAATATCATACAAAAGGTCCAAATTAGGTCCGCACCTAATATTTAAAGGCTTGAGCTGGGCTACACAACAAAACCAATCAAAACACACTGTGGTAAGCACTAAAAATAGCTCAAACAAATCATAGGAGTATAAACATACAGTAGGAGGGAACTTATTATATAGACAATCAAACCACACAGGGCCGGCAGAGTCTAGCGCCTTGCACAGTTCACATCACGCAAAGAAAACAACCCATTTTAGAAATGTGGGGTTTTGTATCTTTCTGCTGAAACACGTATCACCTGTGACAAAAATACATATGCATTGGAAAAGGAAGTGTGGGGTTTGGATTAAATAGCAGCAGACCCTGAGATGATCAGCAACGCACACACCATCTTTCGACTATGCAGGAAGATCAGCTGAACGCACCCCTGCAGACCACCCCAGGAGGAGTGGAGGTGAGCGGGGGGATAAAAGCCACGCTCCAGCTGGGACTCTATGCTGCTCCTGGCTAATGTCCAGGCAAGAAAATGAAACAAAATGCATCTCCAGCTGACGAAACAACGGGGAACCAGAGACTGTTGTGCCATGTCTTACAGGGACCTGCTCCACAACTGTGGCCCAACTCTGAGCTGACAGGACGCAGCATGCATCGGAGGCGGACAACGTCCAACAAAAAACAACTTTTTATGTGAAGATATCGACCATATTATCACCTTTTTTGTTGCTGCCGTTTTCAATACAACCATTCAACCGGACGCCATTCTGAATTTCATTAATTATCTGTATCTTGTATTTTGTGTGTGCCATGAAGGAACTACAACAATACTAAACTGTGATTTTGAAATATGTTTTGAAACATTAAGGGAAATGGAAACTTTAAGGACATTTCCAAAACATTACTGACATTTCAATAACAGCACCCTCTGTGCTGTGTGTTTTCTGTTACAATGTTTTTTTTAATGTTGTAATGTATGTATTGTTTTGTATAATTTTATGCACATGCGTCGGACCCCAGTAAGACTAGCGGCAGCATTTGCTGCAGCTCATGCGGATCCCAATTAATTAAACTAAAGTAAACAACTGTGTTGTATAATGATAATAAATTACCCTGACTCCTTGAAAAACATGCATTTGCAGAGCCTTGTCCTGAACATACTGGAGTGATTGACAGAAACTCTGTGTATGGTAAGCTGCACACTTGAAGGCAGTCAAATAAAGTGGGAACTCCAGGCTTCTTTCTTGCTGTGCCTCGGCAGCACTTCAATCTCCTAAACATCTGTGATAAGGCTCAACTGGGCCATCTGCTCAGAGATAGCACAGGCAATAACACTCCTGCTGATCCGACTGGCCCCGATCAGACACATACTCCAGACAGACACAGCTCGCGTCGCATTACTTATTACTGTCAGCTACACTTCTTCTTCATCTGCTGTTTGAGTCTGAGCACCTGCTGGATCTTGTACACAGTATCTGAATCGGTCGTCTAAATGTTGGGAGATAAAGATGTTTGGGTGAGACTCATATTTGGCGAAAAGATCTGGATCAATGATTGTAAACAACGCTGCTGGGACCTCAACCTCTGTGCAGCCACCAATCCCTCCCTGGGATGCTTTGTCATCATACACTTAACCCCATTCTTATAGAAAAACACCGAACCTTGTTCACTAACACGGGCATAGAAATGTTCTTGCATTCTTTTCTGGACTCAAAATTACAGATGGATTCAGGACACGTGCACTGGCCAATTTTGCTCTCGCCACCATCCGTATGTAAGTAAATCAGTTGACAGGCACGACCCTGCATCGTAATCTGCATACTGCCACACTGCCGGTTCTCTTTATAAGGAGATACGTTTGCCTGGAGGAGTATCATGGAGAAAACTGTGAAGCTGTTGTAAGACACAAGCACTGCCTCTTAACCGTGTCTGAGGTGAAAGCTGAAAAGACACACTTTTTTAAAGTGTTTCCTCTGGAGCTACAATGGTTTAAAAAAGGTTAAAAATAAAAAGAAACAGTTTGAAACTAATGCAAATGAAAAAAATAGCAATCGGGGGGAAAAGAAGGAAACAGGCAGAGAAAAAGGACCATTTCATCTGTCAGCTCACGATGATTCACTGCAATTACTTGACAAGCGTCCATTAGTTGGATGTTTCCAAGAAATGAAGGTCAAAGTGATGACATCCAACATCCAGCAAGGACTTTCACCCAGAGGTAACTTGTTTCATAGTTGTAAGAGGATATTTGCAATTTTTGTTTTGTTTTGTTGTTATTAATGGGCACAGCTAATAACTTAATCTATTAATAAAGCAATTAACAACTATTTTGATGATCAATAATTAATTGATTTGAGTATTTTTTTTTGAAGGAAAAGAGTCAAAATCCTCTGAATCTAACTTCTTGAATGTGAATACTTTCTGATTTCTCTTGTCCTCTATGACAGTAAACCGAATATTTTTGGGTTGTGGGCAAATCAAGACATTTAAGGACGTCATCTTGGACTTTGGGAAACGCTGATCAACATTTTCACTATTTTCTGACATTTTATAGACCAAACAATTAATTGTATAAATGAGAAAATAGTCAATGACAATTAGTTGCAGTTAGTAAATTAACTGTTTAAATAGCCTATAATTATTATTATTATCAATACTAGCATTATTGCCATTATTATTATACTATATAACTATTTATATAGCTCAATCAATGCAGTAAATGCAACATAAAGTGCTTAATATAAAAGCAGATAATCAACATTTATGATAAAATGCTGAAAAAAAAAGAAAAACAAAATAAAAATTGAATTAAAAGAGCGAGATAAGAAAAGATAACACAATGATGAAGACACTTCAAACACTCCTTTTAAAGCCTTTTTAATGAATGAGGTTTTAATATGTGCATTTAATTAAAAGAGGTGTTTCATCATTTTCTAAGACAGCCAGACCTTCATCATTTGTGCGTACGCATGGTCTGAGGCAGTTCTAAATTTAAGGACGAACAAATTCAGGTAAAAAATTGATGAATCGTAGATTTGTGCGTTTGTACGCATGATTTGAGCACAGATTGTGAAAACGGGCCAATGTAAGAGGGTAAGCTTGTTGCTGCAGCATCAAGAACACAGTATGAAACATTTCATCCATCTGGATCGTCTACTGAGCTGTGTTTGTGTGACCGAGATATTCAGAGCAACTACAGTGACTTGAGACATGCATTTGTGGGTGTATTGTTGGTATCTGGTTGACGTTTGGTCCAGACTTGCGCCCTGCATCTGAGGGTCGGTGCAACCTGCCCCTGCTGTGCTCGTATTATCTGCTACAGTACTCGCTGTCTAAACATCACTGACTAGAAAGATCTAAGAGTGGTTTCATTAAAACAGGGCCTCCCACCAGAACAGTCCCCGCTGCATTCAGTGTATGTGAACGTGGCCAGACATTCTGCATGACAGCTCCTGCCACAAAACTCTTCTTCTCAGCCAAAGCCTTTTCCTCCTGCAACCACATGAAGGGCCGAGGCGGGAGTGGAACACATGATGTAGGACTAATCCCTGCCATGTACAACAGCCCCACCACAGGCGCCTAACACGTGCATCTGCACAGCCAAGACTACAGGCAAGCTCCACTGAGCAACTGGCACCTGATGCTGGTCATGTGCCACTCAACTCGCTCAGTGGGGGCCGCCTTGAGGCTGGTGAGTGTGTGTTTGTGCATACGTGTGTTTGGCCAGGTGGGAAAGGTATGTAAAATGTATATGGTGGTGGTATCTTTGGTATGAGTGGGCTCCAATAGCCAGGTCCATTTCAGACTTCATTCTACACCGAGCAAACTACCTAAAATGATTTTTAAAAAGGGTTTGGATTTGATAAGCGGATTTGGAACTGGATTCAGATCTGCTGAACTGCTACCGGACCAGGTTTGGGCCGTATAAAGGTATTATGGTATACCAGGGTATAAAGAAGTCCCGACAGGTTGAGTTTCAATACCGTCATAAATCCAGATGCTCCTGTTTCTATTAAACTGATGCTGACGCTGTATTGTAGTGTGCAGCTTACGCCACCAGGGGTCAGCCTGTGTAGCAGGGCAGCTGAGCAGACAATCATAGCCTTTACTTAAGAAGAAGAAACATGACTTTTTGAAAATAAAGTTACAAGACTGACTGATTAAGAAGGAGAAAAATGCATCTGCCCTTGTTCTGCATTCTGTTGGATTCAGTCCGGATGATAAAGGTAAACCAACAAACCCTGCAGACTACTGACTTGTCAGACTAGCGTGTGTAACTTTAGCGAGCATTACAGAGGGCGAGGGGCAGACTGATTACTGGTGACAGAGTTGCGGTGAATTCACGGTGAGCAGGGAAGTTGTCATTCTGGCAGACATTGTACAGAGACCTCACTGTAAATTTACAGTTTAGATTTGACTTTGTCAGTGAATAAAGGCTGCATCTGCTCAAGACTGAGGTGGAGCTCCTGCATATGCGTGCATTGTTTTCCAGCTGTGGTAACAATGCCGCTATGACAATCAACTCCACTCACGCTGTGGGTGTATTAAGTACAGTGGAGGACAGTGTAGTTGAGCCGATTATTGCAAGTTTTACACAAATACCCCCTAATACCATATACTCTGGTAAAATGTCAGGAGGGTATGAAGGTATGAAAAAAATGAATACTGCTGAAGCCTATATCAAACGCCATCCTTGGTCAGTGAACAAAAATTAGCCTTCAGATGGCATAAATATTCCATTGGGAGGTGGCCGACAAAATGCTTGCTATGATCTCAGTAACTTAACTCATCAGGACGCATTTTAACCATAACACATACAGACAGACAAGCATTCACATTCACACTTAGAGGTAATTAACCAACAGACCTAAGCTGCATGTTCTGGGAGTTTGGGAGGAAACTTGAGCACCCAGAGGAAACCCACGCAGGGAAAACGCACAAATCCAACAAAGAAAGGCCACATCAGGTTGGCAGGTTAGAACCCTGGACCTATTGTGAAAAATATCACTCACAATTACAATTGAATATTTTGATATATAATATATATATATATTTTTTTTTAAATTGATTTGAATGATTTTCAAGATAGTTGCCAACCAATTAATTAAAATATTTTTTGCTGTCATGAGGAAAGAATTCCATCACCTTTCAGAATTTTATAATTCATATCGTTGTTGAGAGAAAGCCAAAGTTCTGCGTGTCCTCTTGACTCTCTCTTGAATCTCAGGATTTAGAAAATCTGGCTCATGACGGGACACTCCGGCCAATTCATGTCAGAGAGAAGGCATTCCCAGCCAATAGCAATTTTACAAATGCAGATGTGCAGGCACATCCCTTCAGATGGTAAAAGCCTGATTCATTGGAGACAAAATCCTGCAAAACCTAAAATTTCACAAACTTCTTTGAAGACAATAGGTTTATAGTACAAAACGTGTGTGAACACGTCCTGGCTCCACGCTGAGCTTCAGGCTCATTATGTTCACATGGTGCTCGTATCAATGAGTGGTGAAGAAGCGTGCTGAACAGTGGGAAATAAATTTTGACAGGGGGCTTGTGCTGGAGGAGCATCTTTGAGAAGGTGAGAACTGGTGAGAGGGAACAGGGTCTTGGCGAGTCTCATGCCGTGGAGAGTGGAGAGAGATTATGTCGAGAAATTTGCCTACCGTTTGAGCTTGTGGGTTTATTGGGAGTGATACAGACAGCAGAAAGAGAGGCGGAACGTTTTTGTACTGACTGAGTATGCTCAATTGTTGTCCACTGGAGCCTTAACTGACTAATCGCTGCAACTCTAGTAGAAGGGTAAAAATCACACATTCCATCTGCTCCAGCTGGGAACAACATCACTGACAAGTGCTTTAGATATAAAATCATGCAACCACCCCGTGAAAAACAAATGGGGCTCATGCACGCAAAACACGAGGCTGCAAAAGCATGACCTTAAATTTTGCCCTTTGAACATCTGTTAAAAGTCATATTGGGTCTCAGACATTACAGTGAGCCAAATCACCAGAACTCTGTGTAAACAAATGTGATACATGCATGGCCAAAATATCTGAAACTCTTGTTGTCAACCAAGTACCTCTTGATTACTTACTAAAATGTGTTTTTCTTTCTTGCTGTCACTTTTCTGCTCTTTACTTCTCGTGTCTTATTTATTTACCTCATTCACTGATGATGTACACTCACATTTTCTTGATAGTCACCTGTCTTCTGTTAAATGGGTCATGTTTAAAATTAGAAATTGTTTGAAATGGTGGCTGAAAAGAGACGTGATGACTGTTCACGGCTAATAAAAGTTCAATCCAGGTCTCTCAGCAAGTAGGTTATAATAAAAGCTGTCTATGTGTATATAACACCAGTTACAAGACTACTGCTATGAATAAACTGGTCAAAACTATCATCAGAGGAGCACTCACTGGGTCTGTGCGAGACAGCCGGGGGCCAGGGTAGTCTGGGAGTGAGGGGTTCTCTGCAGACTTGTGAGCTCCAGCATGTCCACCTGTACGTCTGTCACATGACCAGGTAAGCGTTCAAGCACAGTCAAAATCTTCTCCACCAGGCTGTCACCGTGGTGACCAACAGCTCCTGAGAATCAAGAAATGGAGAATTAAAATTGGTCAAATACCTATTCAGTATGCAGTGTAATATCAAAATCAATATGTGCATTTTTATACTCCATACTGATCACAGAACAATATTTTTGTAGTTTTAGCTAAAGAATACTACAACTCCAGCTCCAAAAAGATGGGACATTGTGTAAAATGTGAATATAAACAGAATACGATAATTTGTAAATACTTTTCGAGTTGTATTTAATTGAATACACCGCAAAGACAAGAAATTTAATGTTTTTGGAAATCATGGACTTTGTGTTCTCTGGGCTAAGGAGGAAAAGGACAATCAGATTGTTGCCAGCGCAAAGTTAAAAAGCCAACATCTGTAATGGTATGGGGGTCTGTTAGTGCCAATGGCATCATGGGTAACTTGCACATCTGTGAAGGCACCAATAATGCTTACCTAATGACATCTTTTTCAGGGATGCCTATGTTAATTCAGCAAATTAATGCTGAGACACTACATATGTTACAACAGCCTGGCTTCGTAGTAAAAGAGGCTGAGTACTAGACTGGCCTGCCTGCAGTCCAGACTTGTCTCACATTAAAAATATGTGGTGCATTATGAAGTGCAAAAACTTTGAAAACTTTAACAATCAGTTTCCCCATCAGTTCCCAAATGCTTACGGAGTGTTTTTAAAAGAAAAAGTGATGCAACACAGTGGTAATCATGACCCCATCCCAACTTTTATGAACATGTTCGACGTTCAGAATGAGTGTATATTTACAAAAAACTATAAAGTATTTCAGTTTGAACATTAAATATCTTGTCTTTGTACTGTATTTAAATGAATATAGGTTGAAAAGTATTTGCAAATCATTGCATTGTGTTTTTATTTATATTTGAGTTAGGGTTTGTACAAAGAATAGCAGACGGTCATTATTGTGATGTGATTTTTTTTTTCCTGCATTACACAGAATGATTTGATACAAAATAGTCCAAGAAGGGGGGAGATTTCACCTGTAAGATCCATTGTTCGGTCCACAAAAATGATGGATGCTTTATTAGGGGCTGTCTTCCTTCGATTTTTGGCTTGAGGGTGATTCGCCAGCTCCCCTGCTATGATGCGGCTCATGGGACCCACAGCAAAACTCTCTTCCCTGGTGCCTGTTGCTTCAAACACCAAATTTAATGCTGAAGCCAAAGATCTGATTTCAAGCTGCAGCTCAACAGGGAGAGAGTGCACGTCTACATCAACCAGGCTTCCAAATCTCTTCTTCTCTGGCCGTCTTGCATTTATTGACTCCAGGTCGGGTGAGATCAGCGGGAACAGGTGAGCAAAGGTGGGTGTGAGGAGTAGCTGCTGTGACACAGGGGCGAACACCACTGGGACATGAATGACTTCAGCCGTGTAGTTCATGTTTCCCATCCACTCGCACAGCTTCTCTTCAAACTGCTCAAACACAGGGTTCCCCTCCATTTCTGTCGTGACATTGTTGGCGAGCAGGTGCACAGAGTGGGCGACGGTGGTGAAGACAACACAGTACTGGAAGTGACTGAGGGATATGATGTCTTTAATGATGTCGACCGTCCTGCCCTTCAACAACGTGCTCACCACAAACACGGCTTTCGGCTCATTCTCACTGCAGGCTTCGAAGCTTGAAAACTGCTTTAAATTTTTGGCCCCAGCCTCCAACAACACGGCAGCACCTCCGCTCCAGTGGAGAGTCTCTGCACACTTGTCATCCATGAAAACAACAGCTTTCTTCACCTTCGACAGCACCCTCTCCCACATCTGCTGCGGGAAGTGCGTGAAATCCTCCGTCGACAACATTTTGACAGTTGTCAGCGTTAACTAGATGCAAAGAAATCAAAGACACATAAGAAATGTCAGCTGTAGTAGCTCTAGCAAAACAAACACACGAGTCTCTCAAAGGTGACGTGGCTACCGCGTCGCGGCATAAACACGTCACACAAGCTTGAACACGTCGCTATGGATATAAGCTGCATGCAGAGACTCGCATGAAGTGATGATGAAGTTTTATGTTACATAGCAAGGTTATTATGCTGAACTAAAACTAAACTGAACTAAACACTAAGACAAGGTGTAAAAACATTTTAGTTTATAATAATAAACTAGATTCGTATTCTTATAAATATCATTGTTATTGATAAGAAGAATAAGAAATAATAATTAAAACTAGACTTTAGAAATAAGTGCACATGTTTATTGAGACTGGGACGTCAACTTGACTGTGAGACAATTCTCTTTCAGTGTGTTGTGTTTGTATTGTAATACTCTACTCTTGCCCCCGACAAATACTCCCCCATATAAAAAAGGCTAAATATAAACCCTAATACTTAAGCTCATAACAACTAAACTAAAACTAAATATGGTTACATAGATTATCATATTTACATGGGTTATATAATAAGGGTAGCCTAATGTACGCCACGATATGATGACAATAAAAAGTATTTAAAAAAAAACAAAAACGGTTTAAACAATAAAAAACAAACTGAAACGAGCAAACCTACTGTGGAAACAGAAATCTGTATTGAATATATATAGCCTATATAAAATAAAAAGTAATGAAACATACAAAATTATAATGAAAATTAATATATTTAATTAATTACTCGTTTATATAGCAACGCCATGTCATCGGCTGAGAAAAGGGTTGAAAAAAGGAATGAAAGGTAGACCCATTTCTTAAAAACGCTTAAAATATAGGCTATAAGCCGTCTTTGATATCGGCGGTTAAGGTTGCAGTTAACTACTGCAGTTGGTTAACCAAGCGCGAGACGGTTTCTGACCAATGACAGGGCTGGGTTCGTGCCATTGTCACTTCCCTTAATTGCTTCCATAGCAACGCTTTGAACTGTCAATTTTACTGAAACCGGCAGGGAAATTCCTGTTTTCCATGATGTTTGTAATTAACTTAAGTTAACTAATTTTTGTTTTAATTTTGAAACGAACTTTTCTGTATTTAAAATGTTCTCACCGAAGTCGGATTCCACAGATGTCGCCGAAGATGAAAATGAAGAGGAAAAAATATATCGATGTAAGTTGAAACAGGCCAACTGCTATTTGTTAATGTAACGTTAGCTAATGGTATTATTTGTTATCTTCATTTACGGGATAAACACTACGGGAAAACAATCAGCTGATAGACGTTATAGTTGCTACAGGTGAAAGTAACACACCATACTCCCGTAAGCCACTGATGTTCACTTGAAGTTTGTCGTGTGTCTTCGTGTGTTTCAGTGATTTATGACATGAACACTATATATGACAAGGAGGAAAAAGAGAAGGTTCATACCCCACCCAGGTGTGTATCACTACTGTGCGTCATATGGCACATGGTCTCACTCACTCACTTCACTTTTCAGGGATCCACTTTGGTGTAAAATAGTAGGGCAAACGCAGGTGTTACCAATGATACTAATTAAGTTCCTGTTCCATTTAGTGTGGCAGAGCCTTCATAGTGAGCCAATTTGCACAATGGTAGCAGGCTGACTCTGTTTGGCCTGAATAGAACGGAACCTTAATTAATATCACTGGTAACATCTGTGTTTACTCTACTATTTCGTGATAAAATGGATGCTGAGATAAAGGTCTATTCTCTAATACCTCACTTACCTCAAACTAAGGTTTGAGAAGTTCAAAACACACAGGTTAGACAGACCAGTAGCGACAGTGAGTGTTTGACAAATTTAGAGTGAACCATGCTGGGATGCTCATTTCCAATTAGACCTGACTGCATTACAGTAATGAAGCATTCAGATATTATACACTTTTCACAGTGCAATAATGACAGTGATCATTATAGCTGCACACTGCGTGTGTGATGGCACCGTGTGTGCTGCCTGAAATGTGCAGCCAGTCATGTGGAACATTAAGAAGTATTTTGATGCTCATTAAATCTGCTGCCAGGCGAGCAGTGTTTATTTGGGAGCTGGCAAATATGGATGTAAGCAATCACACAACTGGAGCGCAGACGTTATCTGTGGTCTTCATTCTCCAGCCTCTTTGCTTCAGAGTAAATGTAGCATAACCTGCCAATTACAGCTACTGTAAGTTACTCTAACGCACACCAGAGTTTGTGTGTGTGAGATTTGTCCTTGTTTTTTGCACTTGTGACTTAAATTGAATGTGTAAGATATTCAGAGGATAACCGTCAAGTGGTTCACTTACAGCTCTGATGTGTGATGATTATGACCCACCTCAAAAATACAAACATAATTTTTGCATTTGTTACTAATTGCGTTTTAAAAGCTGAGATTAAAATATGTCAATATTAGCCTTTTCCAAGAGAACATAAGCCTTCTCTATAAATAAAGGTGTCCCTCTTTTCAGATGGCTTTAGAATGTTTGCCTTTTTGCCATGCAGTAAATGGCTGTGGAACTGACTTTTTATAATAACGTAATATCATTCCCTAAAGAATCTGTGAATATGGGCACTTAGCCTGTGATTGGTCTTGACAAGTGTAGTCTTGAGTTGAGCACTCGCCTAAAAATAGCTACAGTGCATTCTCCAGCTCTCATTATAATGTACTATGCATATTATTTTGTATTTTCATCACAGCACCTGCCAGAAAACTGTTTGTTTTTTTTTACTTGCAATTGGATTGTTATTATCGTTACTTTCATGTGTTTCCTTTGTTTTATGGGGTCATTTGGAAACTGTCCAAAATGATGAAGACAGTGACAATGACAGTGCTGATGAATACAATGATTTCTATGACACCATGCAGCCGTGCATATGAGAGTGTAACTGTTTACTATCCATCTTCTGACAAAATAATGTTCAAATTTTCAGCCTTTTATTGTGTTTGTTTGCCTGTTGGGCATAATATGAATGTGCATTATTTGTCAGGAGCCCACTTCTGTCAAAATGTAGCTTTGAGATATTTTCATTGTGGGTTGTTTTTTTTGTTTTTTTTGGTGATATATTAGTCTTGCATGTGGAGGTGCCATCTGAAATGAGGTTATCAGCCCTGAACCCAGACAGCAGTATTTCTCAGTGTTCAAGTTAATGTCATGATGATGGAGATAACTATTATAATGTGCATACCTCTTGTTTTCTTGCAGCTCTCGGCCAACACTTGTGCATTTGAAAACGAATGCTGAAGGGGATGACTCAGAAGACAAGACAACAAATAACACAACACAAGCACAAATACAGAAAGACCAGGAAGGTCTTTATATTTCTTTTGTAATTCATTAAAAATGATAACTATTTAGCCTCCAAATATTGCATGTGTGGTTGATGCTTTTTCCTTTTGTTTAAAATAGCCACTGAACATAATTGTCTTTTGAAAATACAGCCTAATTTCAGTATAGCCCCTGAATGAAACAGCAAGTTGACTGTTCAGACAACCCAGGGAATATCTGACCTTAGAAAGTTTACCATCATCATCGTCGGCTTCATTACTGCACATCAGCACAGTTTAATGATGACTTTATGCTAAAAAATGTCCCGTGGCCTTATTAAAAATGATTAAATAATAATCTTCTATATTAAAGTCTTTGGCTAATATTCCTGTCACGATTGTGAGGTGTCTGTTTCAGAAACACTGAATCCTGTCAGATGTTTTGCAGGTGATAATACAAAGGAGCCAGCCATGGATGCATTAGACAATATCCAAGGAAAGTCAGTACAGAAGGTGAATGTAAAGGAAAAGCCATGGAGGAAGCCTGGTAAGTAGTGATTTTTTTTCTTAGAGACTCTCCATGAACTGTGTTGTTAGTAATCATATGAAAACTTATTCATTACTATTTTGTGTTTTGCTTTTAGGTGCTGACATTTCAGATTACTTTAACTATGGTTTTGATGAAGAGAGCTGGGCCACCTACTGCAGGAAACAGTCACAACTCCGTGCAGCTAGTAGAAAACTCTACAATAAAATCATGGTAAGATAAGATGTTACTGATTTAGTCAGCCATCTTCTCTTGGAAGAGACCATAAACTCAATTGGATTAACATAATCTGAAAACATTGGTTTAATTTCTTGGTTTAATTTTACCTAGAAATGAATGATAAGTAAATTAGAGAGCAGAGAAAGACTGTAAAATTGTTGTTATTCCACTCAGGTCCAGATGGAGCACACTATACATGAAGAAAAAGCATCTTCTTTTGCTTGTCCTTCCTCAGGCACCCCATCTATACTAGCTTCCAGGTTGGTAACATCTCTTCTACCTACTGTCTGTGTCCTCAGTGCTCCACCCCACATCCCATTCCTCGCTATAAACTCTGAGCTCAGTGCCCAGAGAAGCTGGCAGCTGGTTGTTTTCTGTTTGTTTGTGACACAACAACTATCAGGCTGGTGCCATCTGTTTTCTCTGATCCTAAGATGGGCTCAGCATATTAGGGTTGTATTGGCAAGGGATCCTAAAGTGTTGAGGTAAACAGAGACTAATGTTCATCTGTTAAAGGCTAGAGTGAAATTTCATGGACGGTACATACACACACACACACACACACACAGTATTATGAATGGCTTTGATTTAGAGCAATTTGTCGTTTAATGTTTTTTTTCCCCCTGACTTTGACTTACTAAAGTATTTCTATTTTAAGCTACTTATGCTACTTTATACTCCTACCCTACTTTTTATTGCAGATTAAATATTATTAGTTATAATCGGCTAATAAAATATGATGTATCCATTATAGATTAAAATCTAGATTGAAATGAATGTCACCTTGACCTGCTGCAACATGAAAACAGTGTTTACAGGTTGATGCATAAGTAGTTCTGATCCATATACAATGTACTCAGACATGGATCATTCTATTGTATAATGAGTACATTTACATTTAAGTTGGAGTGGCCAGACTTTTTTATGTCGGCCATTTTCAGAAAAAATATAAGGAGTCACAGGCCAAACAATCAGGGCTGTAGAGGTGGGTAAATGCATGTTTATGCGATTACGCACTTTTTTAACGTATAAAATAGCATTTATTCACCTTTTTATGGTTGTATGAAAAGTTTGTTTAGGTCAAATTTAACTGTGTTGTTTACTGAGCATTATATGCCAGTTAAGAACATAACTTCGCCTTGCCCCCTCCATCCACCCTTTCCTTAGCAGACAGCATAGCCTCGGTTCAGGCTAATGAAATCAAAGGGCTGCATCATGTGGTCTATCCACAGGTATGGACAGCATCAGTTTTTCCAGACATAAAAAACAAAAAAAA
>JAJHUR010090375.1:0-17543 GCA_027495735.1 Lutjanus campechanus | reverse complement strand
ATGTGATACGCTTCAGGCGTATTAGGACGGGGATTTTTCCTGAAATGGTGCCAAAACGCTTGTCTGGACAGAGATTTGGTTTTAAAGTGCTGCTTTAAAAAGCCGTGTATGTGTGGACCAGGCTTCAAATAGTTTAGCAGATGATCTTTAGGAAGCATAGCCTCATTTATAATATAATATTTGATGGTGGTAAAATTATTATTGCAACACTTGTATTGTTACAACATCATTTATTTACCTTTATAAGAGATCAATCGATGTGTGCAGCATCAATTAATACACTTACGATGTATCTTAGCAGCTCCTCCTTACGAGCATCCGCTAAAAGACAGTTTGGGAAAGACTCGCAGGAAAAGAAGTTCGTTTTCTAAGATATATCTTAGAGACCTTCGTAGAGCGCTAAGGTACATTGAATCTGGGAAACGGGGCCCTGTTTGTTGCTTATTCGTTTAGAAGCCACAGTGAAGATCTGTGAAACAATCATGAACTAGTCCTTTAGGTTGTGTGTAAACTGTTTCCACGAGGGTCAGTTTGTTAGTTGTGCTCTGGGTTGGCTTTACATGTCACATATAAAATGACACATTGTAAAAACTTACCATGAAGCCAGCTTGAACACAGTGGACACAGTGGGGCTACAGTGTAAAATCAAACAAATACTGAACTATCCCTTTAAGTCGGACTGTGCTCGGTTAAAACAACAAAGCTGATGAGATGAGGTGGAGGTATCTGTGGTGTGAGAGTTCCCTCCATACAAACAACTGCTCCTGTGCGCCATGTGCGTTACAACAGTCCACCTCAACCGAGCTGGACTTTAAGGGCCCCTCAGACAAACAGAAGACACATGCACAGCTTGATTCTCGCTATGTCTCATCATGCACAAGTGTTTCTCCTAAAATTTGGACACAAGCCTCTGCAGGAATCGCGCGGTCTTACCGGGCTCCTCTGCAATGTCGAGCTGCTTTAAGCTCCCAGCAAGCTCCTCTCCATCATCCTGTCGCTCCATTGGCGTTTCTCGGGCGCTCCTCGAGCGCTCCGGGTTCCTTCAGAGACCCCAACCGCTTCTACAGAGCCGCGGCTCTGTGCAACAGCATCTATCCTCCGCTCCGCGACTTCACAGCCTCCCGCACTGTTGCATGGAAACGCTGGACGGAGAGCTATCACTTACTCATTCATCTGGAGAGCTGACGGACTACTGTCAAACTGTCCCTGTCCAATCTGTCCAAAGGAAACTACTTGTCCAAATGAGACGATTGTATCTGCAGAGAGAATTTATCTCAACGACATAAAATCAGGAGCTGTTTCAGGTCGAAATAAAAGCTGCCAGCGCGACATTCTGTGTCAGAATGAGACGAAAACACACCTTCTGTGCTCAGTGTGAAGACCTTCTCTGTTTAAATGACATAACACACACACATGCACACATACACACACACACGCACGCACCAGAGGGATAACGCGCGGGGAATCTCGGCGAAAATCGTGCCAAACGGTCTACAATTATGTTGCATTCAATCCCGTAGGAAAACATGGAAACGTGAGTTCTCTGCCTTACCTGCTCACAGCTCAGTTTCCAGGTGACACACTGAGACTGTTCACCTCAGCTTACTAACAGATATTACTAAAATAGGTGACAGGCGAATCCGTTTTTTTCCCCTTTTTAATTAAGTGGTTTTCAAAAGATCACACTTAATGTAGAACAATGGTGGCAGGGGAGGGAAGGATAGGGGTCTCAACGGCGGTGGGGGTGGGGTGGTTGACCTTTCATGGTCACAGTGGGGTAGATACACATTTATATTGTGTTTATTGTTGTAATATTGTTTGTCCTACCTCTACTGAAATAAAAATAATTGACAACAAAAAAATGATCACATTTAGTTAACCAGAGGTAGAAAGCTCACAGTGGAGAGTAGAACTTCTCTGAAGAGCACAAGTGTTTTATAGCCTTCTACCAGTGTTTATGTTTGTCTATCAAAGGGCTTCATTAACTTAATTAACAAGGGTTTGGTTTAGTTAGAGTAGGACTAATATAATTTTGGTAAATTGCTCTGGCTGATTATAAATTAGATTGTTCTGGTTGGGTTTTCAGTAAATGAAGTCCCACTTTGTGCTTTTCATGTATTTCCAGTAAGCTCGATTCACAGAGGCATTCAATTTTCTGAAAAGTAACCACAGTCTTTGAAAATCTCCGACAGCAGTTAGATTAACAACACACTGCTTTTCTTGTCCTAAACGACTCTTCTAACCTGGATGAAAAAATTAACCACCTGCTGCATGATAAAGAAATATCTTTTACCCAAATTGCACATCCTCTTCCTAATCTAAAACAGATAGTAGGGGAGACCGGGGATGATAGTAACACTTTTTGTTTGATCAAGTGTAACTCAGTGGTTCTTTGTGCTAGAGATCTCAAATTTTGACATGTGGTACCCATATTTGTCTGCTATAAATGACATACACTTGGACTTTTACTACACCATCACAGATTATGTAAATTAATGTCAAACACAAAGAGGTATATTGTTACAACCTACCCCAGTACCAGGGTGAGTTGTAACACTACTTGAGGATGGATGTAACAATTAAATTAATATGCTTAAAAAAGATCCACACTAATAAATGTATGGAAGTACTTTAATGAATAATAAAGAAGGAACCATAAACTTGTAAGACTACAAAATAATAATAATAATAATAAAATAAATAAAAAGTACAAGTTAAATACAATAAAATAAAGAATAATAAAGTATAAGCTGGTGTGTGTTGTGTGTGTGTGTTTTGTAGCCTGAAACAGGTTAATGTGAAAAAGCATTTGAATACTTGGAGATCTGTGGAACAATCAACAAACCGCCTCAGGCATAATACATATGTTTAATTAGATAGGCAGTTGTGGCAAATGTAGTTGTCCTTGCCTGGAGTGGAGGCTTCATGGGCCCAAAATCTACAATGCTGACATCTGATCCACACTTCCCTTGGCCGTTAGTTATCAAAGTGCTCCAAGCACACAATGCAGTTGTAACACTTTTTAAGAACAGTTACAACCCTCCCCATGCCAGGCAGCCATTAAAAAGCTAACGGTTTTTAGCATTTAGCTTCAAAGCTAGCACTAATGCAACAAATCAAATTAAACTAGCTTCTTGAGCTTATGTAAGTGAAACAATTGTATCTACAACACAATGGACACTATGCAAAAAATATTTGTAATGAACATTTTTACTTTCTTACCTGAAAAATCGTTTTTTGGCTCCAGAACAGACAGTTTTCAACTCAGAGACATGAGGCTTCACTAGTGAGCTCAATTTGTAAGTGGGCATGGACTGTATTGATGACATCACCACAGCTAGTTTCTGATTGGTCAAACTGAGAATGTTACAACTATCCCTTTATTACAACCATCCCTGGTCTCCCCTAGACAGACATATCACACTGCTCCAACGTGAGCCAAAATTACAAATGTTACCAGTTATATTGGTCTGTCCTTTCCAATATTTTATATTTTCAAACAAAATAACAATTATTAGAAAATAAATTTGTAACTTGAGAGACTGGTTAAAAGTCTTTTTACTCTTCAGAAGATGACTGTTAATTCCTCCAGATGGGTTGAGGGGGGTTTCTCCTTCACACTTTCAGAACAGCAGGAAGTGCTGTTAAATTGTCATCTAGACCACAGGTTTATCAAATATGTTAATTTTTCAGAACATCACATTTTTGGCTGCATGACTTGAGTGTGATGGTAACAAGCTGAGGGTAGAATAAAGCGGGTATTTTGCTAACACTACAGTAACAGCTGACCTGGTTTCATGTATGGTGGAGGTGACGAATCTTTGCAACAAATAAAGCTGTTCATCAGTGTCGGTCTAAGTGTTTGTAAAACTGGAAGCAATGTTATTTCCTATGGGACATGAATGCAGCATTGTTCTCCAGATCGAGCTTCACTGCGCCAGCTGGTGCCGCCCACTCCTCGCGCTGGGGTCCTCCAGTAGGCGCGAGGTGAGCAGAGCGCACGAGCGAATGTTGGAGTGGTCTCGCGTATATGCACGGATAGGAGATAGAGCGCGTAGACATGTTACCCACTTTACTCATTCATTTCATTTTTTAAATGTAATTTACACGTGACAACAGGAAGTGTTCAACATGAAGCTGCTGACTACACACTTCACATATTCAGTGACCAGATCATCATCATCATCACCATCATCATCAGCGCTACAAAATGTCTTAAATCTCTGTTCTGCCACATGACCGTAAACAAGAAGAAGGAGGAGGAGGAGGAGGAGGAGGAGGAGGAGGAAGTGTTCCCCCCACTGCCTGGTTCTTCTCGCTTTATCTCCACAGCTATCTGTCCGCTGCTCTGCGATCGGCTGCAGGACGCGCTCCTGCTGGGCTCAGGGAGGACTTTAGGAGCGCAGAGCCAGCAGCTCCTCCGGAGCCCGTTTGGACCGTTTGAATAAATCAGGATAGTTTAAATCCTGAAGATTGCAGATGCCACATAACACACACACACAGCACTGACCACATCACATCCACACAGTGAAGGACCAATGAACAAACGCCAGCGCTTGGCGTAATCAACACACGGGGCGAACCCTCCTGGTTCAGAAATGCGCCCCAGGAAACGAAGCGTCAGCCGGGCTCCAGTCAGCGCGTAAAAGCACTTGAAATAAACACTGTGCAGTCACCACGGCGCTGTTATTAACATGCAGCAGAACACTGAAACGTCACACATCATTAGGATGTTAAGTGATAAAAAGATGAAGCAGTGAGATGAGAAGGCAGAGGAAACATGAGCAGCTTTGTGAGCGAAGTGAAGAATATGAAAAGAATATTTACCTTTTCTCCAGAGTGAAACACAGGCCGTGTGAGTGGAAGGTAAAGAGGAATGAGAGCAGGGATTGGCCAGGTAACACTTCCCACTCACCTGTGTGCAGACGGGCGGAGGCGGAGGAGGAGGTGCTTGTGGCCTCCTCAGGTAAAGTAAAGTCTCTCCTCCCACACAGCGGCTCTGGGATCAGTCATTGGCGGGTTACGCAACGCCATAATGTAAATACATGCGGCTGCTGATTGGCCCGGAGCCCAAAAGAGAACATATTCTAAAATAAACCGTCGATATACATCCTGTAAGGTCCGGACATGTGCACAGTGAGCGTACAGCTGCAGCTCCTTCTTGTCTTTGTATTCTGATAGAGTTAATGGAGCCAGGCAGCTGATCTCAGCCCAGCCACAGGGAGTCTCCTCAGGTGTGACATGCATTCCTGTACAAGCATGTATGGGCCTGCAGCAGACTGCCAGCTCCCATCATCCCCCACCTCTGGACAGACTCTGAGAAAAGGAATTGAATTAGAAACGTATTTGTCCCTAAACAACCAGTATACTGCGACAGATACCTGACCACAGTCTCTGATACAGACCTGAGAAAAACACTGACAGTACACAGACTGAGTGAGCGGTGTGGTGGCAGACCTGAATACCCAGGGAGGACAGACTGTGCTGTCACTGGAGCTGTAGAAACAGAAGCATGCTTTTTTTAAACACAGTGTCAAAACTATAGAAATATCCGAGAAGAATTCTTTAAAAAATAAAGTTAAATTAAAATTTAACAGGAAGAGAGAAATGACCCTTCATTCTAGGGGAAATAAAGGGTCATTTTTGTTGGCTGCAGGTGTGTCACATCGTGCCACAACAAAACAAACCAGTGGGGCACAGATGCATAAATATACATTGTGCTATATTCAACATACCACCACATCTCAGTTTGTTTGTTTGTTTGTCTATATTGTGATTGGATGAATGCTTGTTACTAATACTAACATCTCTCTTTTCATTCTCAATTTTATTGTTGAAATCACATTTAATAACCAACAATTTGATTGAATAACTTGATTACTTATATTATTTATGTATTGTATAATGTATTTCATTCATCTGTTTCATTATCTATTGGTATAGGGGTGGAACTTACTAATTACAAATACTCAAGTTATTATAATTTGGGTTTTTTTTGTGGGTTTTCAAGTCTGTACTTATACCAAAGTATGCATTTCACTATGTAATCGACTTCGTTACTTGTAAAAATCATAACTGAGTACAATATGAATTCATATCCAAACCTTTCATCTGCATATTGTAGCCAATAAGGTGATCTGATCACAATCAGGCCAATGAAAACCAGGACATATTGAAGCAAAACAAATAAACATAATCACTGATATATAAATTGCCACCATGAATTTAACAAATAAAAAATGTATTCATGGATATTTACTCCATAGCCTAAAAATGGCAGTAACTGCACCTCTTTTGACATTGTCTTGACATTGATGGAGCCATTTGTTAAATAAGGCAACTTCAACTTTAAATCAGAAAAATGACAAAATGAGACAGAAACAAGTGAAAATGAGAAAAAAAATCACAGTGTATTGTATCTTATAAAATTATAATCAAAATTGTTCGTATTTTCAACTATTAGTTAAGGAAAATACACAAAATTTGCATCCCTAGTTTGGAGAGGTGACCATGACCACTGAGCAGAACAGAGGAGGAGTTGGGAGGAATAAAATAAACTGAAGATCTGAAGAAACAGAAACCACTTTGATTGAATGTTGCTATTGATAACCAATGGTTAAGAAGTAACCAATACTCTGAGTAGTTTTTGAGACTGATATTTTTTATATTTCAGTTACACCAGTTCCTTTACTTGTAATTTAGAAATATTTTAAGATTATTTTTTGGTGGAGGCTTTTTGTCTTTATTTTTAACAGTAACAGCTGAAGATATGACAGGAAAGGGGGCAGAGAGAGATGGGATGACACACAGCAAATGGGCCGTAGGTGGGTGTCAAACCACTGTAGAGGACTGATAGCTTGAGTACATGGGGCGCACGCTCTACCAACTGAGCTATAGGGGCGCCACTGTTCAGAAATACTTTAGTTATAATATTTAGTAATGTAACATTTTCAGTATTCTTTCCACCAATGATTTGTATTTACATTAAATTAATTCCATAATTGTCTGTAATATTGTTATTGTGCTTTGGAAACACATGTAGATGTCATGACAATAAAGCCTACTGAAAATGAACATGAAAACTAAAATATGTGTGAAATAATCCAGGTGACATATAGCACATACCTGAGCAGAATCTGCTTGAACAAACAAGCAATCAGGCTACACCCTGCCACCAAATGTTTCAACAACATTCATATTTACATATTCAAACAGCCTGTCTGCAGGCTGCCATCTGAGGACAACATGTGGGACTTTACACCTGTTCCCTGATACTGTATGGAATCATGGCACTGAAGTGATGACAGGCTGAAGTCACACTGCTCATGGCTCAACTGATGTTCTCTTTCACCGGACTGAACAGTCATCTGGATCCCTGAGGCAACAAATTTCTAAGGGATTAGGCTGCAACAGTAACACTGGATCAGCATTATGATGATCATTATTACAATTAGTTGTAGCAATAGTACTGATGACTGTAGCAGCAATAACAACAATAGGATAGTGGTGTTAGTATTACTGGTATGCGTAACAGTAGTGCTAATGGTAGAATTAGTGATATCATTAGCACTTACACTAGTAGTACTTGTACCAGTGCTCTGCCACCATTACTGTTTCTGACTCTACAGCTGCTGCCTGTAGCAGTGGTGGCACAAGTATGAATAATAGTTGGAATAGCACTGATTGTGAACAGCAGTGGTAGTTGTAGCACAAGCCCAATTCCAAAAAGGCTGGGACATGATTGCAGTGATTTGCAAATACTTTTCGACTTATATTCAGTTGAATACAGTAAAAAGAAAAGATATTTAATGTTCAAACTGATCAACTTTTCCTAGTTTTGTAGATATACATTCATTCTGAATTTGATGCCTGCAACACAAGCTGGAACAAAAGCTGGAATGATATAAATAAATGCATGACAATAAATGCAATATCAGCAAAAATAATTGCAATTAGATATTTTTTCAAAAATAATTAAGCCCTGGTCCATATTATGCAGCCTGCAGAGGTGTATCAAGAAAAATGTCCCTTTGTGTTGTCAGGGCATGGAAGAGTTCAGTTGGAGTTTCAGTTAGGATCAGGTGGAGATATCAAAAGAGTGTGGAATTTTACACAAACCTACAGTCTAATAAAAAAGCAAATGTCTGCACAGAACTGAAGGATCATGTAGAGGAGGGAGTCCCTGCAGGTTTGGAATAAGTCTGTCTTACTGTTTGCCTTAAGTACTGGTCAATCCATAATTCAGTACAGAAGGAGTGCATTTCAAAAAGTAACCCAACCTGACCGACACTGGCTGAAGTCAACAGACCACAGCCCCATTGTGTTTTGAAACTTGTTTGCTCTGCCTGCTTCTTCACACACAGTGGCAAATCAAAATCAGGGAGTGCTGTTTGCTAAATACTTTCCAAATGGGTGTCATTGTGGACACCGGTGAGAGTAATGAGTGAAATTCAAGCCTTCAGTGCTGCAGGTGAGGGCCAGAGCAGGCCACAGTCTCACTGAAGGGAGCAGTGCATTTGCATTGGCTTAGTCCATCTATTGTGTTTCTCACTAATACCAAGACATTCATAGCCCTGGGTGTTGTTTTACGCACCACACCCAAACCTTGCAGGAGAGTCACCGTGTGGATCAGGAGAGCAGGCTGCCATCACTGAAAGACAAGAGGGGTTTTTCTTTTTTAAAATGTTTGCCACTTGTTTCCTTTCTTTGTATAGGTCCACACCAACAATTTAAAAAACAAATTATATTTGATAAATGCAGTCTATTTTAAAAGATGCAAGAAGACTTGAAGTTAACTCTGGAAAGATCATTGTGTGTAGGGTTGCTATTGTTCCAGCACACAGAGGGGGTCACAGCTCCACACAGCTCTTCTCCCACATAATGACTCTCAGGGTTACCTGTGAGTGTATCCATCGTCCCACACATGCATATTACCAAGGAAACCTTTTGTTCCTGTTGTCACTACAGGTATGTAAAGTATATTCCACCCTATTAGTCATGGCTGTTAACCTGTTAACTAACACTGAAACTGAGCCAAGAGTTGTAGCATTCAAACCGGTTCTGGTGGAAAGTGAGGAACCCTTCTGAAAATTAGAGTCGCTGTTGGCAGTATAACAGTTCCACGGAAATATGTGTTTGCCTTTCTGATGAACAGCAGTTAATTTAATAATGTGTCTGACACACTCGGTTAACCAGCTGGAAAACAGGATTATGGGAAAGCTCCTGCAGGTAGATTGGATCAGCATTATGATGATCATTATTACAATTAGTTGTAGCAATAGTACTGCGGACTGTAGCAGCAGTAAAAACAGTAGTTTGGATCATGTTGTTAGTAATACTAGTATGCACAACAATAGTGCTAATAGAATTAATTATACATACATATATTTACAAATATTTAGATATATGTATGTACATGTATTTAATCAGTGTTTCCCTAAGTCCAGGATGGATTATGGGACAACTCCTCCTCACTCTCTGATACGTACAGGACAGAGGTCTGCAACGTGTGGCTCTTTTGCTCCTCTCCAGTGGATCCCTGTAACTTGTATTGGAATGAATAATGGTCATTTTTTTACATTTTAATTTTCATTTATTATTGTTGTAGGTCTATGAAAAAGTTGAGATGACTAAAAATTTCAAGGCAACGTACTGCAATAGATTTTTTTTTAAACCAACTACTGATCTTTTGTTGAGATAATTTACTTTTCTTCTTTTCTGAGTTTTAGAAACCCCAAAAACTATATTTAAAAAATTCAAGTAAAAGTGAATGATGGTTAAAATTTTGATATTTTCAATTAAAACCATTTAATTTTCAGGCAAAAAAAATATAGACAACTCAGGTTCACAGCTCACTGTGACCAAATTTTGTTGAGTCTTGCAATAATTTTTAGTCCATAAAATATCAGAAAGTATTGATGTTGAATATTAAAGTACAAAATGCCATCCTCCAATGTCTTGTTTTGTCCACAACTCAAAGATATTCAGTTTACTGTCAGAGAGGAAAATATTTACATTAAAGAAGCTGAAATCAGAGATATTAGAATAGAATAGAAATCTATTTTAGAATAGCTGACAACTAATTACTTAATCAACAAATCATTGTAGCTCTACATTGGTTGGTACAGACTGCCCCAAAAATCAGACCTTTAATATGTTTTTCAGTAAAAATGAGAACAATGATGTAAAAATGCTAATTCCCTCTAATATGACAAATCATATTGTAAATGCAATATCAGTAAAAAATAATTGCAATTAGATACTTTTTCAAAATATTGAAGATGGTTAAAATTTAGATATTTTCAATTAAAACCATTCAATTTTCAGGCAAAAAATAAATAAATAAAGACAACACAGGTTCACAGCTCACTGTGACCAAATTTTGTTGAGTCTCTAAAACTCAAAGATTCAAGTTTATCTAAGGAAGAAATGTAAATAATCTCAACTAAAGATTATAGGTAGTTTCAGTTGGGCTCAAAACTAAAAAATGTATTGCAGTACGTTTTGAGTCATCTCTTTTACAGTGTAAAGTGACTATGGCATTCGCCAACTGTAAAAAAAATATCTAGCCTATTAGTCAAATTTTAAAAAGTTTTAATCTTTCGTCAACTAAAATGTGCATCATAGCCTAGTCTTTGGCTCAGTGTCTTCTCTAAGTTTTGACAGTGGCTCATTGTCTTGAGTCTCCATAGGCTCGCTATGAGTGTCAAATCAAAAAATAAGTCTTCAGGGAAAAGAGAGATTTTAGACAGATTTTTTTTTCTTTTTATGACCAAAAATGGTTCTTTTGATCATAAAGGTTGCAGATCCCTGGTACAGGATAACACCTCATGTCTTCCTGGACTTCAAGCAAATATAAAACATCTCTGAAATTAAAATTACATGGTTATCAACAGAAGATATTTGTATTTTTTAGTTGTTGTTGGTTTAAACACACCAGCCACAGCCAATCAGAATCAAGAATTCTGAGTGGGCATAAATAAATATACATGATGAGGAGGCTGTGAACCAGTTCTAGGTCCACACAACTAGAATATATATCTATTAGGGCTGTCAAACAATTAAAAAAATTAACTTGATTAATCGCAATACTACTCTGTGATTAATCGCGATTAATTGCAGTTAAAATACTACATATTATATATACTAATATTACTTATACTTTCTTCTATTCTTTCTTTTATAGTATTGAAGGATGCAGTACAGTTAATCCATTACAATTTAAGGATGCAATTTTACAGATTGTTGAAAAATAATAACACATCATAGTTGTTTATTTTTTCACATCAGCACTACATTTTGATTAGTGTATTAAATAAATGCCTGTGTATCCGTCTGCACATCTCAGCTTTCATAAACAAGTCACATCCATACAGTCTCTGGTCACTTCGTTGTGAATGGAGAACATTGTTTCCCTGAAGCTGCCGTACATCTGACAGGCCACCGTCCGTCATAGGAAACACTTGCAGAGATACAACTAGTCTGATTGTCACTGACTCTGTCAAACCAAGAGTTTAACAGTGTTTTACACTCTCGTTTGTGATCAAACCACTGATTGCAGCGAGTTTTACCCGATCACGGGCAGAGTCGGATGGCTCTTCACCAGGCAGCGGGTGGGATGAAGCTGCATTCAAGACGTAAATACAAGATAAACCCCGTCCTGCACTGATTCAAAATGGGACACGCTATTTAAAGCTCCAGTAGGCAACATTGTCTTGGTATAATTGAGAAATCATTTCATAAAAACCTTTAAGCATATTGTAAATCAGGTGTTCTGCCTCTAATTTCAGCATTTAGAGAATCCGTAGCGCACCGGTAGACTGAACCAATCACAGGTCTTTTAGGACCTGGGGGACTTCTCCTACTAGCGCAGACTCTGCGCGTTCACGTTACTTCGCGAGTCAATGACGGAAACTACTGCAGGAAAAGTTGCTATAAAACGGCATTATAATAAAGAGAAAATAGCCTAATTAGCAACATGCTCAACCCAGGAGTTTGTCAGCTCACTCAGTTACTTTTGAGTTCACCTTTAGTTGTATTCATTCACTTGTATCGCGGAGCTTTGCTGAGTGCCGAGAGGACCGGGCGGAGCCGACAGACAGAGCCGCCGACAGACAGAGCCGCGGACCGGCCAGATGAGAGCTCAGAGTCTGTTTCTTAAACTTTTGGGATTAAAAAGTGGATTTATCTTCATGTTTGCTTGTAAGCATGTATGCAGCAGCACCATGGAGGAATCCACCGCGCCGTTTATGGTGAGTAAATGACACTGTGCTTTTGTACATTTTAGGCCGCGCGAGTCAAACTGTGTTGCCGCTAAGTTGCATTTTCATGACCGCTTATATCGCGGAGAGCCGCGCCCGACATGAACCTCGAGCCTGACTCCTCTCCAAGCGGGCTGCAGTCATGTGGCGCTGACCGCGGCCCCGAGCCTCCTGTCTGTCACCCTCCAACAAACGAGTGTTGTGATACTGAGCTCATGTGTGCAGGAGAGCAGAGAGAAAGACGTTTTTAAAAGTCTCTTTATGTTCAGCTCTCTGTACTTTTATATCTTCACCTGAATCTTCATGTTTTTAAATGTAGTTTCTCTCCTCTGTGTTTTTTTACTGTCAGGTGTCTGTTTTATTGACGTCTGTCGGTCTGTGCTCGCTCACGAGCCTCGTTAACGGTTACTTGCGCTCATGAAGGGCGTGCTGCTCATCTAGTGGGAGGGGCTGAGGACACAGAAAACCAAACCTAACTCAGATGAGACTCAAACCGTTTGCAGGTTTTCTACCTACTGCAGCTTTAATCCTCAAATACAGGACAATTGCGTATTTCAGTGGATGGGTGAAAACTCCAGTGGCAACACAGACCACAGACTGTATACACAGACAGACTCTCCCGAAGTCACGTGACACGATTAATCGTGTGTTAATTTTTACACGTTATCGTTTACAGATTAATCGCATACATTAACGCGTTAACTTTGACAGCCCTAATATCTATAGTTCTGATTTCTGAGCAACATCACTGCTGAATCCAGAAATCCCAAAACCTGCAGCCACACATCATGCCCCTCTTCGACCAGACTGAAAGAGATTTCCAGATGCTTCCCGGTCTCTCACTCTCCCTACAAAAGTTATTCTTCTACTTTCTGAGACTGTACTTAAAAAATGACTTCATTTCTGCCCATATTAGTCCATGTTTACACTTTCCTGACAAGCGACCTCTAATACAGAGTACAATCTAGACCTACATGAAAAGTGCTTTGAGATAACTTTTGTTTTGATTTGGCACTATAGAAATAAAACTAACTTGACTTGACTTGTGGTCGAATGAATAAAAATTAATGATAATTGTCATGAAATATTGTGACATGACAGTATTATAAAAGCTAGTGTTGTTGGCCGTGTTTTTTGGCTTCCTCTGTTGCACCACATCTACAGGTTGTCCTCCTGCCAAGGTAGTTAAAATGCAATGTAATCACAACTCTTCAATCAACACTTCAAGTCAAGGTTATGACTATGTGCCACACCCTGGATGGACGCCACAAGTCTATCAAAAGTTTTCCACTCACATATCACACAAACGATTTGCTCTCATTCTAATTCATCTGTGACTGGGCGGGTGTTGTCTTTTAGTATCCTTTGGGCTCTGCAGGCACCTCACCTCCCAGATGATGATGCTCACTGATGCTCATATCTTAAAGAGCTTATAGTACCCTACCATCCCACTAGAACACTTGGGTCTCAATATGCAGACTTACTGGTGGTCCCAAAGATCTCCAAAAGTAGATTGGGAGCCAGAGCTTTCAGTTATCAAGCTCCTCTCCTGTGGAACCATCTTCCAGTTTCTGTTCAGGAGGCAGACACCATCTCAACATTTAAGAGTAGACTTAAAACCTTCCTTTTTGATAAAGCTTATAGTTAGGGCTGGCTCAGGTTTGCCCTGACCAGCCCCTAGTTATGCTGCTATAGGTTTAGGCTGCTGGGGGACTCCAAGACACACTGAGCTCTTCTCTTTCTTCATCTCTCTCCCCAGATGTTTATGTTCCATTAATGCCTGTTACTGACTTGATTCCTTCCCCGGAGTCTTTCTGCTTTGTCATCCTGCAGATTCCCATGGACTGTGGCCGCGCATGGATCGCTGATCACAGCTGGACCTTCTACTGTGGATTATTATAACTCACTTAATCAATCAAACATTTATCACATTGTTGTTGCTACTATTATTATTATTATTTTATTATCATTATTGTAACATCTAGTATTAGTATTATTATTTACATACAGCTTACATATGTACTACCATTCCCTACTCATAGTTTTACTATTGATGTTCTGTTACTACTGTTCTCTCTGCCTCTGTTCTTTTCTCTCTCTCTTCTATCCCTCCCACCTCCTCTCTTTCTTCCCCTTCTCCTCTTTTCCTCTCAACCCGACCGGTGCCGTCAGATCACCGTCTACCATGAGTCATGGATCTGTCCGAGGTTTCTGCCTGTTAAAAGGAAGTTTTTCCTCGCCGCTGTTGCCAAAGTGCTTGCTCATGGGGGAATTGTTTCAATTGTTGGATGTAAATATAATTATTGAGTGTAGTCTAGACCTACTCTATATGTAAAGTGTCTTGAGACAACTTTGTTGTGAATTGGTGCTATATAAATAAAATTTGACTTGACTTGACTTGACTAGGTGAGTACGTACTGTATGATGATCTGGGCAGTTTTAATTATCCACATCCCAGGATGCCAGTGTGTGATGTTTCCAGTCGGGATGCTTTCTATTGCACCTCAGCAGAAGTTAACAAGAACCTTGCACAAGAATTATTTTACATAGTGTTTTGTTTTACTTTTTCTTAAGAAATACAGCCTTCTTTACCAAGGGAGAGGTGTGTGATGTCCATGACAGGATCTCTGTCGTGTTGATTCCCTGGAACCTAGAACGTTTCATTTGCTTCTACTCTTTTGCAACATAAGTGGAGCATTGGGCTGCTCTCTGGGTCTGTTCAGAGAGAAGCAAACTCCCACAGACTCTCCCTTCACTTTTACCCCGCAGCTGGGAAGTAAAACATGGGAATTTCTTTAGTGTTCAGTATCTGCTGTGTTCATGCACTGTAACCTTCACTGTACATTTACTGTACATTTAATGTTTCCAGTCTAATCATGGGTACACTTAAGATGTATGGACCTGCTGCAGACAGCAGTGCATCTGTTGCATCACATCTGACACATTTGCAGCCTAAAACAGAATGGATGGGAATGACTGAGATAACTAGATAACTAGAATGACTGAGATAACTAGAGCTGATTGATTGATTAGTTGGTTAACTATTAAATTAATTGCCAACTATTTTGATAATCAATTAATTGTTTGAGGAAAAAAAACAAAATTCTCAGATTCTAGCTTCCACCTTCCTCAAGGTAAATATTTTTTATTTTTTTAAAAACTCCTCTATGACAGTTAATGGAAGATCTTCAGGTTGTGGGTGAAACAAGTTTGTAGAGCATGGGAACACCTACTGCTTCGGAATCTTTAAAATGACTTTGATGAGTACAGTGTTACAAGCTACAGAATAAAATCCAAGATGAAAGAAACCATAGTTTTGTTTTGTTTTTTTGGCCAACAAAGTACTAGCTTATTCTTACTATTACATCCCATGTCTGTTCAGAGAATGTTTGCACTGGAAAATGGGCTTTTCAGCTAAAGATTACAACCTCCATGTCATTTTTACAATGAACAAATTCTTCTTGAAATGTTAATACAATGGAGGAAATATGAAGCAATCAGTTTTATGACCACATAATCTAGAGCACCAACATATAATATAATTTTAGATCACTGGAAAGCCTGTCCATTTCCTTTTACAATGATGTCCAATTTGTAAGGATCCTGCATTTGTGGGATGAGCAGCACAGCTGATTATGTGGGTGGGTCCCAAGTGAAATGTGCCAAATTTCCCTGCAAATGTCAATCAGAGTATTCTCCTGCTGGTATTGACTCCATTGTTTTGAGTTGTTTGGGGGATTGGCTGATTGAACTCTATCAGCAACGAGGAACAAACAAGACATATTGGTAAATTTATGCTTTATTCATTGAATAGACAATGAAGAGAAAAGTAAGCCAATGTGGCTGCATTGATCACTCTAGCACATACAGCACGCTTGAGCTGATCCCATAGGTGTGAGCTGCATCAATCAGCATAGCGTTCTCCACGTAGTCTCCATACACCAACCAAACATTTGCTGAAGCACCCCCCTGTGCAACTGGCTGCTAGACTTCCTCACTGACAGACCACAGTCAGTGCGGGTCAGACAGAACACCTCCATTGTCATCACCCTCAGCACAGGCTCCCCCCAGGGCTGTGTCCTGAGCCCTCTTCTATTCACCCTGATGACACACGACTGCGCCCTCAGAGCTGCTACAAACCACATTATAAAGTCTGCGGACGACACAACTGTGGTGGGCCTCATCAGGGACGACAATGACCTGGCCTACAGAGAGGAGGTGGAGCAGCTGGTGGACTGGTGCAGACTAAACAACCTGATCCTGAACGTCAACAAAACTAAAGAGATCATCGTTGACTTCAGGAAGAATCGGCCCAGCCATGCTCCACTTCTCATCAACAACACGGCTGTGGAGGTGGTCAGCAGTACCAAGTTCATGGGAATGCACATCACAGACAACCTCTCCTGGTCTGTGAACACCATGTCTCTGGTCAAGAGAGCCCAGCAGCATCTGTACTTCCTGCGCAGGATGAGGAGAGCCCACCTGCCCCCACCCATCCTCACAACATTCTACAGAAGCACCATAGAGAGCATTCTGACCAGCTGTATCTCTGTGTGGTGTGGAGGCTGCAGTGCCTCTGACTGGAAGAATGTGAGGAGGGTGGTGAGGACAGCAGAGAAGATCATTGGGACTTCTCTCCCCTCCATCCAGGACATTGCTCCCATCTGCTGTATGTCCCGAGCCAGAGACATCATTAAGGACCCCTCACACCCCCACCCCAAGTCATTAGACTGCTAGTATTAGTACGATAACATGTTGCTCACCCGTTTTTTTAATCCTTGCTACTATTGCACTGCATCACTTTTTAACACTTTTTTACTATTTTGCACTTCACAGTTTCTTGTTTTTTACCCTGCTACGGTATACTTTGCACATAAATTTTTTTATTATAAGTCTAATCCTGTGCTGAGCCAAGTGCAAACGAAATTTCGTCCTGTGTACACTTGTGTATACTGAAGGACAATAAAGTTCTTGTCTGCCTGTCTGTCTGTCTGTCTGTCAACAGAAGATTGTCTGATTGTCATTGGCAGGGAAATGTGGTATATTTCACTTGGGACCGACCCACATAATCAGCTGTGCTCTTCATCCTACAAATACAGGATCCTTACAAATAAAGCATCACTGTAAAGGCTTTCCAATGATATAAGATACAATGCTACTAGGGGTGTGTATTGGCAAGAATCTGGCGATACGATACGCATCACGATACAGGGGAAACGATACGATATATTGCGATATATTGCGATATATTGCGATACTATAGGCACATATATTGAGTTTTTT
>JAJHUR010090372.1:0-11939 GCA_027495735.1 Lutjanus campechanus | reverse complement strand
TATTGTATGTAATGAATACTCATAGACATTTGTGTGTAATTTTGTCATAATTGGCGTATTAAATCTTGAGTTATGACCAAACATGTGTTTAGTGAGGTTACCATGACCTTTGACCTTTGACCACCAAAATGTAATCAGTTCATCTTTGAGTCCAAGTGAATGTTTGTGTCAAGTTTGATGAAATTTCCTCGAGGTGTTCTTGTGATATCACAAGATATGACAAGAGGATGACCTGAAAATATAATGCCTCCGGTCATGAAAACATAGGGCATAAAAAGACGGAAAAGGCTGATCTGTCCAGTAGTATTTGAGATTAGCGGCAGGTAAGATGTAGTTCCAGTGATCACACACACACATGCATGGACTCATGGATGCACTCACACTCACACAGAAGCAATTACATGATGCCCTTCTGGCTTATGCCTGGCAGGGATAAAAATATGAACCACTGTTAGAACAAACACTGACAGAATGATAAACTGGACCAGTCCTGCGTCGTCACAGACTGAATGTGTGTCAGTTAGCTGCTGAACTGCTCAACACTGAAGTGAGTCACAGCTCTGACCCTCTGAAACACTGAGAGAAGCAGTCAGACGAGAAGGACTGGCTCACTGGTTTGTTCACTTTTCCTCCAGTGTCGACACACCCACAGACGCCGGTTGTATCACCGTTCCTGGTGTGACACATCAAAGGCCCTGAATGATTGTTGCCATTTTTTGGTCCCTACCCACATTCCAGGAAATCTGCCTCTGATTGACTAGTAGGCCACCTGCCTCCACTGGTTAGATTGGTTATAGAGGCTTTGCATGGATATGAATACAGGTGTGCTTGGAGATTTTCTTTGGTGTTCCTTTTTGGGCACAAAAGGTTTGAAAACCACCAGTGTAACAGTATTTAAACTGAGCGTCCTGGGGGTCTGCAGTCTGTGGCTCCAGAGCTGGATTCAGCTCTGCTCTCCAGTGGCTCCCTGTGGCTTTGGCAAAAGATTATATGGAAATGAATAATACTTTTTTTGTTTGTTCGTTTTTTGTTTGTTTGTTTTGTTTGTTTGTTTTCATTTTGATTTTCATTTATCATTGTTGTAGGTCTAAACTTGTAAAAACAAAAAAGTTGAGAAAACTCAGACTTTCAAGGCAATGTACTGCAATGGACTTTTGAGTTTTGAGCTTTTGCTGAGATAAATAACTTTTCTTCATTGAATAAACTGAAATCTTTGAGTTAGAAACAGCAAAAAGTTGTGTTTAAAAAAATCATTGAGTATGTTTTCAATTAAAGCATTTAATTTTCAGGCACCAAAATCAGGTTCACAGCTCATGGTGACCAAAGAAATACTTTTTTTTTGTATTTACTTAATTGTTGAATTGAGTTGGTTTAATCAAATATTTTAATTGGACTGTAATCAAAGAGTACACGGAACAAAAAGGCAACCAATTGCCTCAATTATATATTAATATATTAATATACCATATTATTAATAAAAAGCATTTATTAAAAAAAAAATTGGTCACAGTGAGCTGTGAACCTGATTTATCATTATTTTGGTGCCTGAAAATTAAATGGTTTTAATTGACAACATTAAAATTTTAACCATTATTCAGTTTCACTTCAACGAATTTACTCAAAAAAAATTTTTAATACAACATTTTTGGGTTTCTAAAACTCAAAGATTTCAGTTTATTCAAAGAAGATTTGTAGTTGGCAAAACTTTTTATAATTTTTGAGTTGGGCTTGCACATTGCAAGTGAAAGTTTGAGTTTTCTCAACTTTATCATTTTTACAGTGCAGACATACAATAATGATAAATGGAAATTCAAAAAATAATGTTTTTATATGTATATGGGTTTTTTTTTTTGCCAAAGCCACGTGGAGCCACTGGAGAGCAGCCACAGGTTGAGACCACTGATCTTGATAACTGTTGCAGTTATCTGACATGAAGTACACCTTCATTTATAGTCGGTGACGTGTCCCAGCAGCTTTGGTCAACCCCTGACCTTTTCTCCAGTGCCACCATGAGGCTGACATTTGGGGTTTGGAGTAAAATGTCTTGTCAGATAAATTACTATGAACTCTGGCTCAGATCTCCATGTTCCCTGTGCCACCATCAGCTCACGGTTTTCAGTCCAACAGTCCGATAGCAGTTCCCAGCAACTTCAGCGGTACTTTGTGTTTAGTGCTAAGTAATGAATGATAGAATGGTGCTTTTAGAATCAGGCTGAACTTCTGCCAGCTCAGTTGTTGTTTGTCATGCAGTTTTTAGGGCAGGGTCACGGCACCTGATGGATCACTTGAACGATCAATGGTCTGTCCTGTGGACGATCAGATCAGTTCCTGGAATGTCATTTCTTCTTAGAATTGTCTGTCAAGTTCTGTGTGGTCAGAGGCATAAATAATGAAACCAAGCTGAATGAATATGATCTATGTAGGGGAAATATATAAACAAGAGTTTGGTGATTCTATCCTGTTAACCTTTGTTTCACTAAAATTCAACGTTTGAATCTTTTTTTTTCTTCCAGCTCCATCCCCAATTATTGCTAATAAGTGATAAAAAAAATTGTGGAGTGGGGGGGCATACCAGAAAAAGTTTTGGAACCATATACTTCTTGTACATCTGTTTTTGTTCCTTCTCAGTATGTCCTGTGCAGCTGTAACATTACCCATGAGGATCAATAAGTCTTATCTGTCATGTTTCATGATGAGCAAACAAACACGAGGAAACACACAGAACATACAGTCAGAAAGAACATGCTCACTCCACACAGACAGAACAGGACTGATTCAATCCTGCATGTTGAGAAAGACTCTGACTCATCAGAAGCTTGTGTTGACTTTCAACATTTAGATAAATAAATGCCTCCAATTCCTGTGGTGGTAATGTTGGCTATTGTCATCATGAATGCTTTGTCAAATAAACAACTGTCATGGATATTTTATGCACAGATATTGTGCTATAGCTCCACCTTCTGTGAAACTGAAGAACTACAGTGCATACAGGACTGAGGTCTGTAGCACTTTTGATTTAAGTGGAAGCAGGAAAAGCAACATTTTAAAATCTAATTAATCTATTTAATCTATTTTTAACACAATCAAAATCATCATCAGCATGGGGGTATGTCAATCCTTCATCAATTAAAAAATATTCCACAGTGTTATAAAATGCCTTCAACATGCAAAATGTGTCCATTTAATCTGCAACAGTGTTGGTGGAGAATGTTTTCATATAGAAGAAACACAGCATTTAAAGTAATGAATAGCATATATTTTGATTTTCCTCATTTTCCTGTGGATAAAGAGTTGTCACGACTCTAACAGTACTTAAATTGTACTTTTCAAAATAAAGCACAGAGAAAAGTTTGGTAACACCTGACCAAGCGGTGTGCATAAAACTGACATGACTTGGTTTGATTTATAAAAGGACAGTGAGCAATGACATTGATCATTTACAAGAAATGATTGCATGGTTGCACCGGATTAAGTGAGGTGCTAATTTCCATGTATTCTTACACATAACAAGTAAATGTAATAAATACAATTTAAAGTGCAATACAGACTACAGTGAATGCAGGTGCCTAAAATAATAAAGCAGTAGGTACACACTGCGCAAAAAGTGCAGTATAAGTACAAAATACAAAAAAAGTACAAAATACAATATGATATACACAATAACTTCCTTATAAAGTGAGCAGGTTACCAGTGCAGGTACCTTACAGAATAGAAACAGTAAGTATTCACTGCAGCCATGTCATGACACCTGTTATAAACATGAAGGACTCTTTTTGTCAACTCCAAATGCCAGTTTAGTTTAGGTCAAATGAAATCATTCATGATACTGTTCTAAAAGCATTTGACAGTGTAATGACATCTTTATGACAAGTGCAATATGCATCACTGTAGCCGAAATCAAGGACAATATCCATCCATCCATCCATCCATCCATCCATCCATCCATCCATCTTCTTCCGCTTATCCGCTTATTCCGCTTATATCTACAGAGGGAGCGGCTCCTCTTCCACAGAGGCATCACCATGTTTCTACACTGTAAACCCAAATAATTTTGCAATACAACACAAATTTAGGCAATCGGTTGCCACATTTTTTTTGAGTTGATAAACTTAAAAGTCGGAGGTTATCAGAGCTTAAATATAGTTAGTGTTACATGTACTCTTTGATTACAGTCAAATTAAAATATATGATTAAGTCAACTCAAATATTTTTGTTCACATCTCTCATCACAACAAGTTAACATGCTGTAAAAAGAAAATAAATTGAGAAAACTTAAAATTTCAAGGCACTTTAATTCAATAGATTTGAGTTTTGAGCCCAACTCAAGCTTTGAAAAAGTATAACCAACTAATAACATTTTGTTGAGCTAATTTCTTCTTAATTTTCAAGCATCCAAATAAAGACAAATCAGATCGGATCGTTTTGTTTTGGGTAGTTTCTAAAAACTCACATGTAAGTCCACCTGTTTTCACATGTTTGTGCCTATTTTTCAAAAGACAAGATTGCGACAGGATTAATTAATTGATTTTCATTACTTTCTGATATTTTATGGCACAAACAACTAATTAATTAATTAAAGGTTGAAAAATAAGTCCAAACATGGAAGAACGTCTTTGTAAGAAATAGTCAGTGGTAGAAAATTCATTCAATTGACACGATTGTGGCAGGATTAATTAATTGATCTTCATTATTTTCTGGCATTTTATGGACCAAACACTTAATCAATGAATGAAAAAATTATTGCCAGATCAATATTTTTCACCAACAACTGATTGATCAATTGTGAATATAACATGTAGATTAGACAATAAATTATTTACAGCCCTATTCTTGATGCATGTTATTACAAATGTATACATGTTTAATAATTTCTAGATGAGAAATAAATGCATTTAGTCTGAGTGTACAGGACATCTCATTGGTTTTATTTCCTCTCATCAGGAAAATGATGTAGAACATTGTAGCCTATTAAATTAAAAGAATTTAATTAAGATACTACTAAATTTTTTCCATAGTCTTTTATTTATTTGGCAACCCAAATAAAATCTCCTGTGACCCACCTGTGGGTTGTGAGCCAGTGTTTGGGAATGACTGCTCTACAAAACACCAGGCAGGGCTGAGTGCTGTGATTCTTTCTGTACGGGCGGTGCCTCTCACCTTGAGCCAGTACAGCGCAGCTCCTTCCTGCTGCTGTTTTCAGTCCAGCCTCTGTAGACTTCCTCCACCGAGGCCTCCAGATGAAAACAGCACACTGCAGCACCAGTAGCTACAATAAGAAACAAGGTCACGAATACATTCAACTCACTTCCCTCATTTATATCCTGCAGATCTGGCTTTATTCTCTGCCCAGCTGCCCTGCTGTAAACAGATTTTCAAAATCTAACATAATCTAACTCAATAAGTATGTCACTGGCTATCAGTCATGTGGCATGAGACCGGATTTGAGACCAAAGTCAGAAAAACACTCGCTGTGTTCAAGCAGGAAACTCAGGGAAGAGATAAAACATATCATAAACCTGCTTTTCAGAGACATTACCTTTAAGATGGAATTTGCTCAGCCACAGAGGTCATCTAGCAGTAATGAATAGTTGTGTGGCTGTTTATACAAATATCCGTTCCCTCCTACCATGTCTTGAGCCAGGGCTGGGCAATATGAGAAATAATGAGTCATAGGGAGCCACTGGAGAGGGGCTAAAGAGCTGCATGCAGCTCCAGAGTTGCAGGTAGTGTCGACCCCTGCACAAGTACAGTATATACTGTTGTATGGAGTATCCATACAACTGGGACATACTACATCCTCATAAAATGGCACCTTGAACTTTGACCCATTCACTCATACACCCATCACAAAGGATTGTGGGTCAAGATAGCCAGAAAAGCGTGCTGGCTTGCATACTACATGTATTGGAACATTCTAAATCTTTTTCTGGCATAGTAAAGAGTGTGGCAGTATGGGTACTGGAACACACAGTTAATGTCTATTTCCTCATTTAATAATGGTAATGTAATTTGTGTGTGGAACATAGTTGACCAAATAAAGCAAATGGCTTCTAACACATGTATTTAATACGCTGTAATTTTCTTCTTAAAGAGACAGCGCTTTACATTGACATACCTGCACAATCTAACACAATCCAATACATAAAATCAATTCTACCTTTACAAAGATTATCATATTCAGTTTAGTTGAATGTGTGCCAGACGTCCTTTTAGTGCTGTATAGAACTGCACTGTTGGAGGAAGTATTCACATTTTTTAATGGTAGACTCAGTAGGATTTTATTTATTTTTTGCATTATTTAATCTTATTTATTTGTTTATTTGTTTCTCACTGAGATTATGATTTCTTTTGTAAGAAAGGCCTGAGAACAGAAAACACCACACGAACACAATGAGCAAACAGAACAACACAACTACACAATAACAAGGAACTGGAAAAAACAAACATTTATAAGAATCACAAAAATCATTATATAATAAAGCTTTAAAATCTCTAAGAGGAGTGGAAGACTCTAGTTTGAGTCCAGTTTGCAGTTCATCTCAGTTGACAGGTGCCTAACACCAAAACCAGTTCTGACAACATTAGTGTGTACATGAGGGATGTCTGAGGTGACGTCATTACTGGATTGTGTGTACTGTGTGTACTATAGTTACTAGTTTTAGAGGATTTGTCTGAGCTGTTTGTAAAGGCACCAGAAATATAGTTGAGTCTCTTTCTCAGGATGTCAAATACCAACATTTTGTCCTGCACACAGCAAAATAATTAGTGGATACAACCACCAGACACTTCTGATGTGTCAAAAGTGATGATTAAAAGGGATTATGTTTATGAGTCATATGTATTATTTTGTTGTGTTTTTTGAGAAAATGTTGCATATTGTGCCTTTAAGTAAAAGTACTAATACCACACTGTAAAAATATTTATGCACTGAAAATGATACTTAAGTAAAAGTATGTTATGTAAGTATAATCAGGAAAATGTAATTGAAGTATTAAAAGTAAAAGTATTCAATGCACAAAAAGGAGGAAATCTTAACATGTGTGAAGCTGGAAGTAAATGTGTTTACATGAAAAAAGTAATAATAAAAAGTAGTAATTGACTAATCATTTCAGCTGTACTGGGTGGTTTAATTCAAAACAAAAGATCATATTTTATAAACTCTTTATACATTTTGTGTAATGAATCCTAATCTGTAAAGTAACTAGTTACTAAACTTGTCAGACAAGTGTAGTGGAGGAGTACATTATTCCTGTCTGTCAGTGAAGTATCAACACTACTTTAAAAATGTAATGTAACATGATGACTTTCTGTTACTTCTGAATTACCTCAATGAAATTGTTTAGTTCAATAGTGTTTTTAGGACCGCAACTCATGATTATTTTCAGCATTGATTAATAGGTTATTTTCTCAATTAATCAATTAGTTGTTTGGTCCATGAAATGTCAGAAAATGGTGCAAAATGTTATCTAAGCTTGAGATGACGTCCTCAAATGTCCTATTGTTTTGTCCACAACTCAAACATATTCAGTTTACTGTCAGAGAGGAATTTTAAAAAATCGACTGTCTAAATAGATGCAGATTAATTTAATAGTCAACTAATATTAGATGAATCGTTGCAGCTCTGAGTGTTTTATGTTGGTTGTTAGGTTTATCAGTTTGTCCAGCTGTTCCTTCCTTTGTTGTGCACAATTTATTGACTGATTGATTGATTTAAAGAAAGTGTTGAAATTTCCACACAATGAAGCATTTTTTCACTAGATGTCATGATAATGAATTGGCAGCTGTGTGCACTGTGCATGGTAGGATATTGTTCTTTATTTTACTATATAATAATCCCCATTTTAACTAAACGTATCTGTAATCTGATTGCGTCTTTTTAAAATCTCTAACTATAATGTAATACTCTTACCTTTTTTGTATCCGGATTATGTAATCCTGTTACACATAATCAGTTACTCCCCAAGCTTCAGTGAGTGGAGTGGAGAGTATTTTGAGTATTTTTGTAATGAAGTATAGTATCTTAGTAAATGTATATAGTTACATTCCACCACGGATATGCTTATATTGTTTTATCCTTACCTTGTTTATGTAAAAGAAGTGTGGACAAAACAGAATGCGATTGGCCGAGAGTAGATTGGCCAAGAGAAACCAGTAGACGAGATATCAGTTTTAAATTTGCCCTGACGTTAGCCTCACAGGCACGGCTTCCTATCAAAATGCCTCCATCGCGTTTTAACATACACATAGTCAAGACTAGCCCATCAGGGGCGAAATAATGAATGAAATGATGAATGTTATCAGAGACATAAATATTAAGAGTTTTTATACGCCAACTATATGCCAATTGTATGGGGAGCCGAAAGTGAAGCTCTGCCTGTAAGGCAAAAATCAGGGCAGGGGTTATCACTGGAGTGTAGACAGCTGAAGCGAACAACAGCTCCAGCTCAAAGCGGAAGTTCACTCTGACATGACAGCAGAGGAGTTGAATACACACGCACACACAGAGAGAGACAGAGGTGGACAACAAACCGTCACTTCAAATCAGTGTTTAGCGTCCGAGCTGTCGGTGCTGTGAATACTGGACGTCGACTGAAGGTAAGTGTGGAGTTTGACAGGAATAAAGGAAAGGTGTGGCTCGTTAGCGGGGCCTGCTGGAACGTTCACTTCCCCTGTCTGTGTGTCTGTCTGTCTGTCATCATAACAGACACGAGCTCAGTCCGCGTGCTACATGACTTCAGCTAAACGTCACACTGCTGTGTGTCTGCAGGCCTCAGAACATTACTTATTTCATGATATAGTCACTATAATAGTTGTTTTCCCATTCTGCTTTGCTGCCCATGTTAAGACTCTGTACTACTGTTACACATTGTCCAGTACTGAGGTCATATTGTTTGCAGTAGCTAGCTAACCTAGCAAAATGTTGAAGACAGCCGTTGTTTGTACAAAAACCAGGACATGGAGTCAGGCAGTGACAGTGTCAGTCAGTCAGTCAGTCAGTGTCAGACAGAGCTGACTCTGACAAAACTCAACTTGTTGATCAGTCAGTACATTCCTCAGCTGTTGCAGTGCCACACATCAGGCTACATAACCAGGCAGGCTGCCAGAGTGACAGGACATGGCAGTGGTAGGAAGAGTACTGAAAATCTGTACTCATGTACAAGTACTGTTACATTGCTAAACTAACACAAGCTTACATGGCTAACAGTGCAACCACAGCCACGCCTCTTGAATAAAACCATGAATACATTTTTTGTAAACATGTGCTGGCGCAGTATTTTGTTTTGTTTTTTGTTTGTATATCATTATTTTCATTGTCTGTGGTTTGTGATCAGCTCTCCTGATTGGCTGCTAAAATGCAGATGAGAGGTTTGGATATTACTTGATATTAGTTGTACTCTGTACTCTACTGTGATTTTGAAAGTAACTAAGTAGGTACAGCTTACATATTTATATGTACTGCTATTCCCTACACATAGTTTTACTGTTGATGTTTTGCTGCTACTGTTCTCTCTGCTTCTGTTCTGTTCTGTTCTCTCTCTCTTCCACCCCTCCCACCTCCCCTCTTTCTTCCCCTTTTCCTTTCCCTTTTCCTTTTCCCTCTCAAATCCGACCGGTGCCGTCAGGTCGCCGCCCACCATGTGCCATGACCTGTCCGAGGTTTCTGCCTGTTAAAAGGAAGTTTTTCCTCGCCACTGTCGCCAAAGTGCTTGCCTGTGTAGGAATTGTTTCAATTGTCGGATGTAAATATGATTATAGAGTGTGGTCTAGACCTACTCTATATGTAAAGTGTCTTGAGACAACTTTGTTGTGAATTGGCGCTATATAAATAAAATTTGATTTGATTTGATTTGATTTGATCCTGTAATGTCTACTTAAGTACAACTAAAATTACAGACAGAAAGTACAAGTACCCCCCAAAATTACTTGACTACAGTAATTTCAGTATCTGTAATTAGTAACTTCCACCTCTGGTACATGGGGTGTCTTTGTGAGTATACTACTCAAATTAAAAATACATATTTTACCTATTAACTGTAGTGCTATTTATCTATCTGGATAGTTGTGGTGTGAGCTGCAGAGTTTTGAAGATGTCAGCAGTAGAGATGTCTGCCTTCTCTCCAATACTTGTCGTATTCAAAGAGCCAAAACATATATTAGAAAAACTATTCTCTTTCTGCAGTCAACCGACACTAGGAACTTGCAAAAGGAAGCATGCATCTACTCATGGAGGGGAGGCTTGTGACACCCTGATGTCCTCTGTTGTGATGTGGGATGTGTGACTTTGCACAGTGTTAATATTAGGCATGGTGACTAATTTCCCTGTTGATTAAACACAAAATTGAATTCTGACTAGTTGACTAGTCTTACAGTAAGAACACACTCACTCAAAAAGCAGTTAAATAAGTAATTGATCATTAGGGATGCACCGATTGACTGGTCAGAGACCGGAACCAGACAATTTTCTGCTTGACCGGCCCTGACTGGTGACCAGCTGGTCAGCGTCATATATCTGATTCTGTGCTGGTGATATTGGCACACATGCTCTGCAGATGGCCTCATCTGTGCGCAGCAGACACTGGCCATAATATCACATCTAACACAGCGCTTATTGCAGCAGCACACACTCAGAAACATGCTTGCATGAAGTCAGTTTTAGTGACAGACTTCAAGAACAGGATAAATAGAAGACAGTCTACAACAAGACAGAACAGCTGACGTGTCGCCAAACAGCCTTAAACTTTCTAGCTCTTCAGGCTAATGTTAGACAGCAGACTGTTCACATACGGACAGTTTAAGTCTCACCTTCTGTTCTGGCTAAAGAATAAACAACTTGTCTTGGTCTGTCTCATGTTGATGTGTGTCTCATCCAGACTTGTTTAACTTCTGCTTTTGTTTTTCTCACTACAAAGTTTTACTACAGCAAAGTGTTGCACCACTTCAGTCTCCACTTTGTTTACATCTGCTTCTGCATGAGGTCATGTGAAATCATGTCCTGCAAAATCTTGTGAGATCAAATATAAATATAATAATAATAAGGCCTGGCTGTAATCTGGAGCACTTTTGGAGAAAATATATAAGTTATTTAATAGTCAGTGTTTTATTATGAACATCCAATTTAGTTTTACAAGAAAAGTTGGAAAAATGTTTGTGAATGCTGTCAATTATAGCTCTTAGAAAGATCGGAAAAATCAGAATCGGCCAAAATCAGAATTGGTAGGTCAAATCGGAAATCGGCTAAGAAAATTGGAATCGGTGCATCCCTGTTGATCATGTTAAACACTGTCTGAAATAACTACTCTGTGTATTAAGAGTCATTTGAAGGCATTAATCACAGTCTACAATTGCCAAATTGTACTTTAAATGCTTATGTCACTTGGCACCGTGCAATTCAAACATTGCATATTAACCCGTAGCAAGGTTTGTTGTAGGCAACTGGACTTCATAGAGTTCTTGAAGACGTTTCTCCTCTCATCCAAGAGGCTTCTTCAGTTCTGACTGACTGGCTTGGGAGTTCAGGTATTAAACCACTGTGTGGTCGTTAACACCTAGAGGGGGCATGTGACTCAATTGCCCCCCTTCCATTGTGTGGACCTTGAGTTTCACCTGGGGGGGGAGGTGTGAATGAGGGTCATTAAGGGCCCTGTCACCATGTGACTTGTTGGAGTCACATGATTTCAGGTGAGTATCAAACTGTCTGGGAAGTGATCTTAAAACTGCATTGTATGTAGCAGATAAATTATGTCTTAGACCACCTCCTCTGTTGAGAGATGGCCTTTCCAGGTTAACAAAAATGGCTTCTTTTACTCCTCTCTCAAACCATCTGTCTTCTCTGGCCAAAATCCGGACATTGTGGTCTTCAAAAGAGTGTCCTTTATCCTTCAAGTGTAGATGGACTGCTGAGTCCTGACCTGAGGAGGTGGCTCTCCTGTGTTGAGCCT
>JAJHUR010090369.1:0-19274 GCA_027495735.1 Lutjanus campechanus | reverse complement strand
TTTTGCTAACGGCAGGGTGGGAGTTTCTGTTTGAAAAACCCTGAAAAGAATGCAGATGGAGTCGCCTTTTTAAGTCTGATTTAAGTTGAACACAAAGAAACTTTCTCCCTTCAGCAGCTGAATGTGACAACAGTCTTCTACAGTCAAACTCTGTACATTCATCATTCTGTGAAGGCCAAACATCCAAGTGAAGTAACAATAAGCAAAACACACTCTCGAGTGGAGGAGGACATAAAATTGCAAAACAACACAGCCCTAAAGTGAATAATGATCTATTTTATGGTATATTACCGTGCAAATTACTGGTATGCACTCCATGTCACATACTGTATATAATATACTGCACTGTACTATACTGTATTGTGTGTGTGTGTGTGTGTGTGTGTGTTGCTGTGTGTTTACCTGATCGGAACATCTGCTGAGCCATGAGCAGGTCATTGAGACTGCTGATGTTGTCCCAGCCAGGCAGGAAGACCAGGATTGCTCCTTCCTGTCAGACAAATACATGACACAACACTCAGCAGCTGAAAGACACACACACAATCAAGCAGACAGAGCTTCAGAAGAAAAAAACATACAAGAAACAAACTGCCAACAGAAATAAGCAGCCATTAGCCGCAGGAGCCGCAGCAACAACTGAGCCAGCTGAACAGGGTGCCCGTGTCCTCGGAGGAGCCGAGCTGAGGCAGATGGAGACGACTTGCCCTGAGCCCCCAACCTCCACATTCACCCACACAATAGGCCCTGACACTGCCTGCCAACATCATTACCACAACAACATCTTACCACTACAGGACAGCCTCTGCTTCACGGTATCACAGGGATAGACCCGTTTCTCTCCACACAGCAAAAAAAAAAGAAATCTAATTAGTCACCTGGAAAATAGGAATGCAAGCTGAGAAAACATCAGCAGGATAACAGATGACGGCAGCTAATGGAGCTGGAGGTAATCCAGTGTGAGCAAATTTAGCTGTCTGACAACGGCTGCGAATGGATGACCACTTAACATACACTAAGTGTCAGACACGAAACCATAAAAACATCATCACACACGGCTAAAATACGACAAAGAAATCTTCTCTGATTCATGAGGAGCAACTCTGTTATTGTGGCAGCAAAGAACAGGATACAAACATTAATACAATCAACTGAGCTGGATTGCAAGACAAGATTCTCAACAGATTACACGTTACAACAGATGCTTGCAGTTGTTTTTTTTAATTTATACTCAACTATCAGAACAGATGACCACATTTTCAGATATGCAGATTTACAAATGTAAATTATCTAGGTCTGGACACCGTTTTTCATTTGATGAAATGCAAAACTTCTCAGTGCATCAGTGTTTAATAGCTGCCATTCAATTAGTGATAGAAATCAAGATTCAATTCATGTGCCTCTGAGCTTATCAATTCCTTTTTTTGATGCCAGCATGTTTTTCTGACAGTTGTCCATTGCAAAACAATGATGTTAAACTCATACTCGGGCTGCACAATCAACCTAAATATTATCTAAGTTGAAATATGACCATGTGCAATATCCAAATTGAGTAAAGTTTTTTAAGGAGGAAAAATGTGACAAGCAGCATTATAATGGAAGTACTGTATAGTGCTGCACGGATGCCTACAGATCTTTTCCTCCAGATGGAACATGCTTGTTTGGTACAGACCCCAGCAACTGTCACATCATCATGATTTTAATTTTAAAAAATTTGCAGCTATTTTGACTGAAATTGCAATTGCGGTATGTGGTACAGTTAGTGGGACTGATCATTTTTGCATCAAAATTTTCATTTTCACTGAAAAAAAAACCCAAAAACCTATTAAAATCATGATGTGTTGTGATCTGTACCAAACAAACATGTTTTCTTACTTCTGGAGAACAAGATTTTTAGGCCAGGAGATCTCTGCAGCACAACATCACTTTATTATAATGGTGTTTCATCACACATTTTTCCTCTGTCAAAAACAGCAGGATTGTGCGATTTAGATATTGCACCAGGCCACATTGTCATCTCGATAATATTGTGATTAACTGTGCAGCTCTAGTAGAACTGAAAATTGTGATGTAAAAATTTTCCTTCCCACTAATCCCTCATGTCAGAATCACAATACCTGTCAAAATAATCACAATATAATTTTTTTTTTTTTACCATTTTACAGCGGCCATAGTCTACACTGCTGGAAACTTGTAACAAGAAGAAGAAGTCATGGCAGAGAGGAAGAAACGGTCCAAAGCATGGTTTCATATGACACTTAGCATGAGTGCCACTGTTTGCTAACCAAGCAGTACGTCTGTTACCGAGGGAAAATAATAACATCATTGCCACGCAAGCAGGCTTGGCAGATTTAGTTTTCTTTGACTAAGAAAGAATGGTGTCTTTGGTAGGATCATATCAAGGCAATTTTCAAAACATTCCCCTCATAAGATTCCTTATGACTGTTTAACTCATTCAGAGCATATTGAGGACACAAAATCTGTTGAGGTTGATTTGGTTGCACTTTGTTTGAGGCTGACCCACACTTTTGGGTAAAATGCCTGGAGTACAAGAAAGCCTGATGAAAATTCCACTGTAGATGATGACACGCAGACTTCGTAAGGAATCAATAAGGGAATCAATCAAGAATCAAACTGATAAGCAGAATTGATGATGACACTGGCATCAATAAAATCTTATTAATTCCATCCCTGAAATCAATAACTTGATATGAATATAACCCTAAAATTAGCAAGTTTTCCTCACCTCTTGATTTGGGGCAGGAAATATCTGATCAAACAATAAGTAAACAGAACCTAACCAGGAATCTGATGCAAGTATTAGCAGTTTTCAATATTGAAGCTACAACCACATTTCAGTGAGCACTCAAAAAGTAGTGAGGTTTGATACCCAGCTGGCTCTACAGTGATGAACCACTCACATAATCAGAGTTGTAAACAAAAACAACAGGGTGTCTTGAAAGGTGTTAAGACATGTGACTAATCTTTGACACAAATACGAAGGCTGCAATTCATGCAGAACAGACTGTACAAAGCAGTCCAGAGAAGCATCTAAAGATAACGCTTAAAAGGTCAGAGTGTGATAATAAAGCTCCGATATCAACTTAAGACTAACAATAATTTAAGAAGCTCTAAACTTCAGAAACCTGAGCAAAATCCAACTTTCATGTTATCATCAATGGGGAAAAGTTTCAGGAACCACATCAAAGGCACACATTTAAACAAATAATATTCTCAGGATGATATTAAGCTAGTATAAAATAACCCAGTCTTTTAAAAAAAGGACTCTGCTAGCTTTTCATTTCCTGAGAGGGACGGGAGATAAAGAACAGACATAAAAAGTAGCTTCAGGGCTCCAAGCACCCCCTGCCTTTTAATTAAAGCTAATTATTATTACAGTGCTCAACCGTTGGCACCCACATGGGACTGTATATGTGTGTTAATATCTGTGTATCTGTGTGTGTGTGAAAGAGAGGGGAGGAGAGAGATGCAGGCAGTGTGCCTAGTTACAACCTGACAGAAACACATGTCCACACACACACACACACACCTACACACACACACACACGTGTTAGAGAAAGAGGCTCTGATTAATTCCAGCTAAAAATGAAGTAACCGTACAGTGAGCTCTGTAGTTGGCCTACTATTTAGCACACAAACCAACTACACAGACACGCGCACACACACACACAGATGCACCCAGCAGGCGTTCATTAATGCCTGCATGTCAACCCCCTAGGTGTCTAATCACAGACCCCTGCGACATAATTAACCAATCATCACAGTTGAAAGCCTGGCAGACGGCCCGCATCCTCGGTTCAGAACGCCGTCATGGCGAATCAGCCAGTTCCCTCTCGGCCGTTTGACAATGCCACGCCGAATCAGCTGGTCGACTGGCTCAGGGTGGCCGTGACTGATAGAGATACGGTTTCATATGGGAAGGGATAATTATTCTGTCTATCTTTGTTAGTCACTCCTCATTCTGGGCCTGTCTTTTTCTTCTTCTGCTCCTCTTGTATATGCATTTTTCAGCCACAAACTAACAAATACATTAATCTAGTTCCACTTCGCCTGGAAAAATACAGGAAAGTGAGAGCAAAGCATGTCAGTTTTTTCCTGCCTTTGATTCTACCACTGACTTTCTTAAGCTGTCCTCACCCTCATTATTCTTCCTTTAATAGCAACAATAGGCTTCACTGAATGATATTAATTGTGATATTATGCAACAGGTAGTTCCCACCATGCAGCCTGATTGATCTACTACACATTTAGAACGTCCTCAAATCAGCATGACAGCACACCATGCTCATCATGAAAGATATAACTCCAGTGCCCAGAGGGGAGATGTTTTTGAAATGTTTTTATTCATGAAAGTAAACCAAGAACCACACTGGGCCTTTATAGACTATGACCTCCTGCCCTCGAGCTATTGGAAATGGTCGGATCACGCAGAAAGTCTGTTCAGCACCCATCATCGGCTGCCCCCCAGTGAGTCTGTGACTACTAGCTTCAAAATACATGTGAAGTTGCGGATGTAGTGGTTAAATCTGTCCATGCAAATAAAACAATTTTTTTTTAGCAAGACTGGGCTAACAAAGCAGTTTTGTATTTGTACTGTATGTTTGGTATTTATTCAGTTCGGGAAATCCCACGATCTTTAGAAAGCGTAAACGTTAGCGCAAACTGGCTGGCTGAAACAACGGGGACTAGAAATAGTCTTTGCTGCTGGTCATTAAGAAGGGTCGACCTACTTGCTGGAGTTCTACTGACATGATGGATTGTTTTCCAGTTATTAGTCAGACCCCATGTGTTTCCAGAGAACCACAGATAACACTAGCAAGAAGTGTTTTATTTTAAAAGTGAACTGCCTTAAATTCCAATTAGATCTTTAATTTTGTTGGTTACCTGTTATATAACTGTAATATTGCACTAGAGCTTTAACGTCTTTATTAGCACCGCAGTGATGTGGTCAGGACCGAGGTGCTTGTTAAAGCACACCTTCTCATGTAATAGAGCTTTATTCTATTCCACTGTACGTCTTTGTTTCACACATGTTGGCGGTGGCCTACAAGACCCTGTGACTAGAAACTGTAGAAAAATACAATAAATATGCTGCAAATACAAATTACTGAAAGTACTGGAAGTTACTGAAATAGTGACCATATTTCAAAATATTTGTTCTGCAGTCATTCTGTCTCCACTAACAACCTAATTAATCTACTAAAAAAGTAAAATATTCACAGAAAAAGAGAAGTTTGGGATCACTCAGTTGACATTTTACTCCAAATTACCAAAGTCTGAATTGAGCACTAAAAGGAAATGGAACGAGAACTGGGATGAGAAAAAAGGGAATAGACATGCTTTGGGGGAGCATCTGTTCGATCACTCATTAGCACAGATCTTCTGCCAGGATCTGTGTTATTTCCTCTGATCTAATATCGCTCTGTGTTTGGAAGCTAGCCCTCCTGTTCCTTCCATCTGCTCTACCTAAGAATGTACTGTACCTCTCTACTTTTGTCAGGTTCCACGTCTCTATCCACTATCAACTCTTGATCTGAAACCATCTTCCGCGAGGACTGCTGCTCCGTTAGTCTATGATCAAAAGTTCTGAAATTTTCAAGTCTTAAAATATACATCAAAAGTTTCAGTCACACTCTCAGAACTTTCAGACTGCTGAGACCCATCGAACAGCTTCCCTGGAATCAAACGTTAATCTCCGAGTATTAAAAATCTAATTCAAGAATTTCACCACTTGCAGACGGCTGCCCTGAAACCAGACACACACAAAGTTAAACTCACCTCATCACTGAGCACAATGTAGCGAATCAGTGCCAAGACCAGCTCCAGGTCAATCTTGTCATCACCGTCCAACATCTCCAGTGCCTCAATGGTGCTGTCAGAGTATCTGTAATGCATGGGACAGACAATAAAGAAATAATCCACCGTCTTCCATGTTTTAACATGGCAACCACACTGTCGCCAAGTTTCCAACAGTTCCATGACTTGTTGCTTTGGTTGTCACACTTGGTTTATGGCTGCAAGAGATTTATATCTGCAGACAGATGTTTTTCTCCAGATGTTGAGTAAAGGATCTATGGCGAATTCTGTGTGTTGTTGAATGTTTTTGCACAAAAATGTTTAACAGTTTTGATTCACACTTCATGAATATAGAGACTATCTTAATTGTACTGGTGATCCTGACATCCACTCCAAAAACTGTAACTACTAACTGTTAATTGGTTCTTTTGGTACTTTTGCCTTGAATGTATTGCCTTTATTTTCTGGCTAAAACATGACCAGGTCATGAACAGTTGCAAGTGATTTTGTCACAGATGTGACAGTTTCCAAATATGGAAGCTCTCTTCCCTGCCTTTGACGTGAGACTGACATTTCATTAATGAGCTCATCAGAGTTGAGAAAATGGCGCTTTGTCGATGTCTGTGCAGTGTAGAACAACACAAGGACTATTATGGTCCTTATTGATAAAAATTCTAGGCAATGTATTCCAAATAATGAAAAAAAAGATATTTACATGCCACATTTCATCCAGTATTCAATACAAAAACAAAACAGGTATTTTCAGTGGAATCAGTTTGGTTTGAAGAATAAACTGATGTCATTTTCCAGGTATAATGATTATCAGTCAGTGTTTGGCACAAACAAACCTTCCATTTTGTTACATGCTGAGCTGAATGTATCAAACTGTCAGTAAGAATTTTTCTTTTCATAGAATATTTTATAAATATTTCAAATAAATAGAAAGATACCAAAAGCTGGCAGCCTCAACATCAAAGCACATTGCATGTAGCACTAACAACAAAATTAAAATAACAAAATGTAATTTTTATGCATTTCTATTCCTTTTAAGTTCTCAGATGCTTTGCACAGCATCTGACTGTTTTTTACCCAAAAGTGTCCTCTTTTTGCTACTAAGTTTCCACTGCAGCTCAGCAAGGAAGCACTGTCCAAAGAAACACAAAAAGATACTGTAACCTTTGATGGAACTCACTTGATTTGTTTTAAAAACTTCAGTAGGAGTGTAAGCAGAAAAGCCTGTTTAGTTAATATTGTTATATTATTGGGCAAACGACAATTGTTTTAAGTCAGACTTGAAAATGTATGAACCTATCTTTTAAAGGGATAGGTCAAACTCATGTGCTGTTTCAGAGGGTGAGTCTGGATTTACCAAAATCACACAGTAAAAGACCAATACACTCTAACGGTGTGTGATGCTCGCATTTTGAAGTACACACACAGTTTTAAATGGCAGAACACGCACTGAAAGCATCTTATAGCGTGTCTAACAGCCTTGACGCCCCCACTCCCAACTTGTTTTGATTTGTGTCAAATGAGGAGAAAAAAAGAAAAAGAAAGCTGACCCGCAACAGAGAGGGCAGACGGAGAGGGAAAGAGCGTGTGAATATGGACAGATGTGCCAACTTGACATACATTTTTTCTATGATCATGAATCATAATGTTACTGTACAGTTCTGTGATGCATGTTTTTCTACTCCAAGTCTGCTTTGTGTACTTTTAAATACTTAATTACTTCATGCCAATTAATCATCTGCGAAGGAGGAGAGAAAGGCAGCAGAGAGGGGGGAGGGAGGGAGAGGGACCGTGGGTGTGAAGTGCTGACCGATGTAAAAAATTTGTGAATCATGAAGTTACTGTACAGTTCCGAGGTTTATACACTGCAGACTAAAATATGACGTGCATCAATTAAAGCTTTTAGTGCGTTCTGGCCTTGATACAAACAAACTAACCAATTGAGGCAGTTGTAGACTACCAACTCCTGTGTACGCTTAAACTGATGGTGATTTTTTTTTTAGGTCAGCCTACATGGCTTGGCTTCCCACACCGGTACTCCTGCTGCTTCTCCAAACTGGGGGCGTGCTGACTTGCATCTACTGTAGGTAATGCACTGGCCATGGATAAGTACCTCTCACAGCCCCACTTCAAAAATTCATAACTATGCCTTTAAGTCACAGCCATGAAAAGCTAAATTGGACTGAACCTTACATTTGCCACTTAAGCTTAAATTATACTTGGCCCTGCATACAGTGTAGGAGGGCAAAGTAGGTGCACAGTGTATGAAGTGAGCTATAGAAACTCTGCCCAGCGACCGTTGTAGTGCTTTCATAATATGATTGTAGCACTGTGCGATGAGGCACTTGAATATTCTTTCCACAGGTATGGTGCACAATAAGAAATCATGTTTACATTCTTTCACATTCACTGTGTGTCACAGCAGTAATAATGGTGGCAAGAACAAGGGACTTCACTGCAAACAGCTGAACAAAATGAAGATGAATGTTTGCTGAGAAGTTATTGAGAGGAGGATGACATCTTAAGTGGAGTTGGTCCTCTCTAAAATGAGGGTAAACGACACTCAGTGAGTGCAAAGTGGCAGTTGCGGTGTTTGCATAGCCCATGTTATCTATACATGCAGTTATTTTTTTTAAAGAGAAGTAAATAAGAAACAACACTGCCTTTTTTCCCTTTTTCGTACCTCAGGAGACACTGTAGTTGCTTGTGGTGGAGACAATACTCCAATGCAGACGTATAAATCAGCATTTATTTGACAAATCTCTCAATGAGTCAATTGTTCACAAAGCACTCTACCAGCTCTCTATTCAGCTTTTAAACCCTCCAGTGTCAACTTGAAGTTCAAATTCACAAAGAAAATGGGGTTATTTATTCTAAAATGTGAATCTCACAAAGCCAAATCCTCCAATTTCCCACCTAAACAACACATTTATCAAACTGGCAGCTGCTCTGCCGATTTATCTGCCCCGCTGTTCTCACAAACTCACCTGCCCTGCAGTGTGCGTGCATAACAAGGCCAGCTCTCCTTGTATTCAGCCTCTTTCTCCTCCTTCTCAGGTCTGGAGTTGCGTCCTTGCCAAAAGCCTCTCTTCCATGCAGGCCGTCGGTCCTGATTCTGGGGACGATACCTGGCAGACACACACCAGCCAGATTATATAACACGCTGTTAAAACAAAAATGATGTAGTGGCACCATTTGTGTTTCTCTATTTCAGCATTTGTTTCTGTGCATGTTTCGGACATAACTGCCTACGTATGTGTTTGTTTGGGAGCAGTGTCGTTCTACCTGGTCATCTCCACGATGTCCTCAAGTAGGAACTCTTCCACTGGGAACGTCAAGCCAGGGATGTGAATCATTGGACAGTTGTCTAAAGAGAGTGTGACACAGAGGGGAAGGGGTAAATGAGACAGGAAAAATCCTAACTCCTTAAATGTCAACATTTATGCCAAAAGAGGATTAATATGTCATTTGTTGGGTTGCATACCAAAATATCGAGAGAATTTCTCTGCGTTGAGAGTGGCACTCATGAGGATGACCTTGAGGTCATCTCGGAGGCTGAGTAGGTCCTTCACAATGACGAGCAAAACGTCAGACTGTAGGTTCCTCTCATGGATCTCATCCAACACCAGGTGGCTGATACTGGACAACAATCTGACACACACCAAAAATAAAAAAAAATTTAAAAAAAGGTTGATATCTGTGGTTGATATTATGTCTAGTGACTGTATGTCATCAGTAGGCCAGAAAAATGGCTGTTCTGCATTCATTACTATGTTAGATATCTCTGTCAAGAAAATCATGCTTTTAGTTCTGTTTGTGGAATGGTTTGTTTTTTCACATTACATTCTTGAACCACTATGACAATTTCTTTCAGCATTCTTTGGTTCAAGTCTTCCCTATAATTAGGAGAAGAGGTCAAGCCTGACAACTTTAGACTCGACTTGACAAAATTAAAAAAAAACTTTTGACACCATGCAAAAAGTGCAGGTTGAAAATTAAAGATGGAGATGCAACAACTTAAAATTCTGTTTGATATGTGCAGTTGTACAAACAATGGTAAGTTGAGGCTTTGTTATTAAAATGGCATTACGTTTGGTGAAGAGTGCACTATGTCAACTTAAGGACTCAAAAGTCAAAGTACTTGGACTTGACTTGGGACTTATCAGTCCTAATGTGGAACTTGAGTGCAAAGACTTGAGACTTACTTGTGACTTGCAAAACAATAACTTAGTCCCACTTCTGATTAGAAGCCACACTGCTTTCTGTCTAGAGGTTTGTTGGTGATATAAATTTTTAGCAAAAACTGTTGTTTTTTTTCTCATTTTTCAGAATATATTATCTAATCTTTGCTTTCTAACGTTGGTATATTAGATATTTAGATACGCCCACTGAAAAATGACTTTGCTTACACATTATACATGTTATACAGATATTTCTCTGTAGTTCAGTCTGACATATTTGATATCTTTGGAGTCCAAGAAGGTGAAGGAAGTTGCCAAGGTTTAATGTGGACATGACACTGATCACGATGTTTCATTATTCTTTTATTGAGTCTGTCCTTTCTTTTCTGATTGCATGATTTGCACAATTTGCACATTTGAACAAATTGGTAAAAAGTGTCAAGCTGTGCTGTAAGATTACTGGTGCTGCCCTTATTGGCCATCAGGACCTGTAAAACACAAGAGCCATCTCAGTACTGTTTACATGTTGAGTTCCAGATGCTTCCATCAGGGTGGAGGTTTAGTCTCCCCAAAGGTAGTATTAATAGATTCAGATTATTCTTTCTCTGCTCTTGTTTTTTGTAACTATAGACCTCTATGATTTGTGATGACCGTGATTTGTGATGACTGTGTCAGAGATTTAATGTGTTTGACTACTATCTGTACTATCTGTAAATCAAACTGCCCCTCAGAAACAAGTTTTAGTCTATCAAACTAGGACATAACAAAAATAAAAAAATAAAAACTCTGTATTCTGTGTTTATCTGTACAGCAGTAGTCAGTGATGATGAGGTGAAAGCATCTGTGGCACTGAACAGGTTAATGCGTCACTACTGTGGTGGCTGCAGACAAATAGTCACACCAAAAGTGACAAGTGTAAACACTGCTGCAGTCCATGCAGACTGTCAGTTTGTGAGGCAGCTGCTGTGTAAGTATACTTTAATGCCAAAAAAGTTACAGCATTATGTAGAGATAAGTGTAGTCCTGAAATGACTCTAGGCAGAATTGTGCCAATTGTGAAGGAGCTTGAAGCAAGACAACAAGAAAAGCTGGCACTGTCACTTAGTCTCTGTGGTTTTTCTACAGACACTCAGAATGCAAGGATGAGCATGCAGCGATGAGTCAACAAAAGCTGTGTGTGTCTGTGTCTGTGTGTGTGTGTGTGTGTGATTTCATTTCTCTGCCTATGAGAATGGGGACCCATACTAATGCCTCTTCCACAGACAGTAAAGTCAACCACAAATCAATGGGGATAAAACAGAGTGACACAGAGCGAATAAGAGAGTGAAGGAAGGACAGCAGGAACAGAGACACACAGGGAGACAAAAAGCAGAGAAGAAGAAATGCTGCGAGAAGATGTGATGAGGATGAGGGAGCAGGGATGGTGGGGTGGTGGTGAACTCACGGGTCTGAGCGAAGCCACTGAAGAATAATGCCTGTTGTACAATACAGGACCGAACCTTGTCTCCGTGGTAACCGGCTGAGAAATGTGAAAAGGAAAAGACAGAAAAAAAGACTTTACATTTCCCAAATGTCAAAAATTAAGACCTGTATGGAATAAAGTGAAGACAAAGCTTGAGTGCATGAGTCTTTGTTTTCTCTGTTATATTTTCCCACATTTCTAATCCTCCTTTTCTTTCTTATTTTTCTTTGTTTTAATGTTGGTCATTTAAAGATTATTTCATGGCAGCAGTGTCATGATCCTCAGCCTCTGCACAGAACAGCACATAAAGCTGAGATTGATGTTGCTATAAAATGCTGCTGACACATAACAAGTAATGTAATTGGTTGTAATGGCCACTTGTGTTCTCACTGTCTTTATACCATACTTTTCATAAGCATTAGTAAGTGATGAAAGGTTTCTACAGTGAATAGGAACCATGAAATTACAAAGCAGAAACTGCCTCTGTTATGACACATCTGAAAAATGCATTTCACCTACAACTGAACCATAACAAAGGCTGTACTGTGTAATCAATGCAAGTGTGATATTTAATGAATGCGATAGTTCAGGAGAAATAACAACAATAAAAACTTTTGAAGCACCTTTTGAAACAGGGTTACAAAGTACGGTATATCACAACATCAACACTCAATTTAACCAATGTAACAACCAAAGCAGTGAAAGAAACAAACAAACAGTGGAGCGAAGTGACAATCCTGTTCCAGTCTGTCCTGTGCTTCAGTTCCAGATATAAGTGGTAGTTGTCTAAATACAACACCATAACTGCAAGTGCTTCCAAAAGTCCATGTTTGGGAGTTTGTACTTCTTCCTTAATTGTTCAAAAAACATTAAAAAAAAACTATTTTAAGGATTGTAGTATGCCATAATGATGTTTTACCTGTACAAGTGGGATTTGAGCTCATGACTTTATGTGAGGTTATGTGAATATTATGAGGAATCACACCACTGGTTTCACTAATATTGGTCTGGACAGGGTGAAGGTATATAAAATCTTTCTATATAGACACACACACTGAAGCTTGAAAAGCTACTATTTATAGTTTCAATAATTGTTTGAGGCAGAAAGCTTACTGATACCAGGCTATAAGGGGGAGGCCCAGGCCACCATGCTAAAGTTTTGTCTGATGTATATATGTTTGTTTGTTTTTTTTAATCAGCCCATAAAAAGTTGTATGCAGCTTCAATATATTTCAATAATGCATTGTGCAGTGGGTTTAAATGGTAACAAATAATTTATATAATTAATTTTAGGTACTATTACCATCTTTAAAATATTAATCATCCCCTGAAGGAACATTCCCAATTTGATCCAATTTTCTAATATAAGCTCTATTTTCTGAATTAGGGGGAGGAGATGGTTTGTCATAATGTCATGTAGCCGTCAAGTGAGCTTTATATCCAAATACATTAGGGCAGATGGCTGGCATGTGAATTGCCATTCCTGCCTAATACTTGGTGGGCATAGTCTCGATAGGGACACTGCCTCAGACTTTAATCAGTTTATTTTCTAACAGGATACATGTGAAAAAGAGTTGATCGCATCAATCATGTGAGGCACAGTTACTGGGCAGCCCTGACTTGTCCCTCCGTGAAGCTGAAAATGAGAGGACTTAACTTTGATTTTAAGGAGTGTAAGAAAAAAACAGCAGGCCTATAGCTAAGTATTTAATTCATTTCTGCAAAGAAAATTAAATGAAACTGTTATTTTTAAAGTTTATATAGATCACTAGATTAGACTAGATAAGATATTTAAAAAAATCTCACTGGATAAAGGAATGGTGAAGAACACCAGCTATATTCACAGAGCCTTCACTCTCCGATAAAAGGTCTCATCTTGCATTAGAAAAGTACCCACAGATAAAACAACCAAAGAGCTAATACAACAATGGAACAAAAAAGAAGTCTGTTAAGTACTCTATGTATGACTGTTAAAAAAAACAAAAAAACAAAACATCTCTGATGCAAAATTCACAAGAATTAATCTGCTCAAAAATCATCAAAATCACTCATTCTACATAAACTTCCTGCAGTTATTGCGTTCACTATTTGGGTTAATGGTACAGTTCATCAGTTGTTCTGTGCTGTTATTGTTATACATTGAATATAATCTGAAATATCCATAAAATATGTCACTTAGTCAGGGGTCGTCAGTTTACTCAATGATAGCCTCGCATACACAGACCTCTCCCGTGGAGAAAGGTCTGGCTCCACGTGTACACATTCTGGTATACGGGAAAAACACTCTGCCCTGTTTGCATTTTTGTCATTTTCAGCATGTAGGTTGCAGCTTGGAGGTTGTTCTCGTTTCCTGAGGACTTTGAAAACGCTGTTACTGGACACCGCGATATCATGGCCAACGGCAGGACTTATACCCGCAGTGTGCCTCTGGTGAGTCAGACTAACTCAATGATAGAAAGGGGATCCCTTAAGCAAAAGGTTGGGAACCACTGTTCTAGATTACAAATAGCAATGACACAACAACATATAGGCTGATAATAAATAGCAGTAAAATAGAGTGATAACAGCAATCCATTTCAACACACAAACATCAACCATGCTCATTATAAAATTAGAAAAAACAACTGAAGGAGAAGCTTGCCAGGGGCCAGGCACTGTGGCTGGATTAACCTGCTGAGGGGCCTCAGGGCACAGAGGAGCGGCTGAGCCCCTGTGAACTCCATTCCTCACACCCCCTGTGCAGTGTGGACAGTCTCTTTCAATACTGCAATACAACCTGGGGACAGGTTTGCTGTGTGGTTATTTGATTAATCACAAATGAATTAAATTAATTAAAAGTGAAGGGCTACATGTAGGCGCAAACTTTCAGTTAGGTTTTATCACAGGAACTCTATTCCACATGCAGCCTCAAGGTCAAGTAATAAAGTAGCACAAGCCTTTAGGCTTTCAGCAGGTCAGTTGTTATTGTATTTTAATGGTGCCAATATCCAAACAGGTTTTCAATAAAAGTAGCAAAAAAATAGTCAGCATTGAGTTTTGCCTGGTTGGTAGTCCAGCCATGTGCATACTGAGAAGGTCCATTCACCTTTCATTTTCAAGCAAACAATGGAATAACTAACTGGAATGTGTGTGAGAATTTTAGGCTGCATTAGTTCAGAAGTAGAAATAAAACAATGCCTAATGGTTTCAGGATAAACAGCAATAAACTTCCTGATGATTAGTATTGCTGTTTCAAATTTTAATTCTCATTAAAACTGTTTGATCTGTTATCTTGTCAGTACTTTTTGAACATTTTTAGCACATTTTAACACTACCGCAATAAATTTGGCCACTCTAATCGTGATATGAAACTTTCTTACTGTTTCATCTCAACTCAGAAGAGAATCAAAGGTGTAGGCAGGTGTTGATTGAACACAATACTTATGGTAAGAACACACAAGATCTGAAATTCTAGAATATTCTCCAAATATTCAAACACAAGTTCAGTTTTGGAATTTCATAGCTGAGGAATTTTATTAACTCTAAACAGTTTCTTACTTTTTGTTTATTATACCCATTCATCATTCGCTGCATAAAAGGCACCAGAGGAAACATTTATTTATTCAGTAACTGTCTGCAGAGACTAAGTTATGTGGACTAAATACTGCTTCCCTACAAATTCAACCGAAGTTGCCAAAGACTAAGATTAAATGTGTTCCGGCCAATTTGCGTTTGCTTTGTAAAAAATGTGATTACTTACTAAGAGACCGACATGAGAAAAGTAAAGAGAAGCAGAAGTGTGTACTTTTTATATTTGTCGCTACATGGGGGAGCTGGCACATCAACAGAAGTTAGACAAACTCGGGGAACAAATTGCCAGCTTTTACATAACCTCACTGAGAGACACCCGTGATCTCCATAAGTGACAGTGGGAGATGACACCAAGCTAGGGAACTTAAAAAGATGCCTTTTTAAATCGTCTAGACCATATTTAAGTTCTCTGTTACAAACGGTTTCTTTAGTTATTGTTTTTCTCCCTTAAGGAGAGCTCTAAATCATAACTGCAAGAAACGTAGCACCCCATGAGAAGATTTAGAAAATGTGGGAAATGGTCTGAAATTCACAGTCTAGCACCTTGTTATTGTCCCATTCCTCTGACAGTCAGTAATAATTTTTCCGTCCGTCTTCTCACGTCTCATCCCTGGTATCAGTCTCCACTCGTATCACACCTCTGTTGCCTCTTTTTGTCCTCTCTTACTGCATTTATCTCATCCTCTCTCATACTCCATACGCTATTGCATATAATTCACTTTAGATTGCTGCACCCTCTCATCTCCTGCAGCTCTCAGCTCGCTTGGTCTGCATACGGTTAAGTGCCTTTTTCACCAAGCTTTGTCTGTTTCTTTTCCATGTGCACGATTCCCATCTACTGATCCTAATATCTTCTGTCCTTCAAAACAAAAACTAATTTCCTATGGTATTCATTCATCCCATATACTTTGCTTATCTATCTTAACTAGCCCATCCATCAAGGAACTCCCTTCAAAGAGCAGAAGTATGCCTGCTTTCGTCTAAAGAATAAGAATCAACCATAGTCTGCAACAGCACCAAGGACATCTATTGGCCACCAAATCAAAGATTTACCATTCTGTCTGACAAGGGCTCTTAGTTCAGTTGTTTTCTCCAACCTTGGAAACAGCCATGCACAAAAAGAAAAATACCAGACCTTTTCAAATCACTAGTAAACACCTGAGATGCTGGCAGAAATTAAGATGCCTGGAGTCAGTCTAAGAAAAACTGAACTAGAGAGGGGAAAAAAGTCTGCAAGCTCTCACAACCTTCCTTGAGCTTAACAGCAACCCAAACAATGTTGACTCCACTCTTCACAAAATCAGATGCTATGGATTCAGTTTTGATTTTTAATACCAGCAGGGTGAGAAAAATCAACTCCATTTGTATACAGAGCTGCACAATTAATCAAAATATTAACGAAACTGCAATATGGCAAAGTGCAATATCCTAATTGCAAAGGCTGTATTTTATCATGATGCCCTTTTTATATAAAACCTTTCCACATCAATGCAATGCAAAGTCAAGCCAATATAAAAACACACACATAAACAGGAAACCAGTGCAAGCAGTGGAGCACAAAATTACAGTGCAGTGTGAAATGTGAACAGACAGTTTAACTTAAAATACAAATTGTTTTAAGCCCAAATTTCAATGAACAGAAAGTGAAGCAGATCTCAAGTTATCAGGTTCAGTTTTGACTCTGGGGACAGTGAGCAGACCTGCCTCAGACGGTCTGAGAGGTCTGGATTAGGCATGGGCCGGTATGAGATTCTGACGGTATGATAACCTTAGGCAAAAATATCACGGTTTCACGGTATTATGATTACAGCTCTAAAATGTGTATTTTGAATGTCTGTATTTTAAAAAAAAAAAAAGGAAACAACTGGATGCCCTGTTGCTGCCAGAGCTGCTGCTGTCCTAAAAAGAAAAAATAAGACATACATGTGAATTTAAGCTAAATTTGTAATGATACAGCAGGTTATACAAGCTAATCTTAATTGTAGCATTAAAGTAAAACAAAACATTACACATGTGCTTCTCTCTTCTTCACGTCATGTTAGAGAGGAAACTAGCTGGTGTTATCCATCTTAGCAATAACGATTGATGAAAGAAAAAAGTTATGGATAACTTTTCTGTTTTTTTACTGAGGCAGATATGGTAACTAGCATGCTAAGATAAATCCTTAGCATGCTAGTTACCATATCTGCCTCAGTAAAAAAAAAAAAAGTTACTAAAAGATAGAGATGATGAAAAGATAAGATATGGTAGTTACCATATCTGCCTCGGTAACAAGCTCATTTCACTAATGTCAGACGCTAATACGCTCGTTCATTTCAAGACAGCATTAACTTTACCTTGAATTTAGCATACAGCGATGGGTGGTGCTCCCGTAGATGCGCTATCATAGATGTATTGCCTCTTCGGGCTACCACTGTCCTCAAGCACGTTTTGCACGTCGGGGGACCTTCTTCTTCCAAGCCGTGACCGTCTGGCTTTTTACGGTAGCCGAAGTATTCCCAAACAGCCAACTTGGTCCGCTAGACGGCGAAAAAAGCCATCACACAGCCCGCAGAGCCTGCTTGTCACTCACAACAAACGCAGGTGCGCGGGGACGGCCGCTTTACGCTGCAGCTGCACACGGCATGAGGGACCTCTACTTTCTCCCTGACGAGACGTCACATTAAAAAAACAAAAACAAAAAAACGCTCATACCGCAGGAACGGTATGATGGAAAATTTTAGTGGTTTTGAAACCTTGACTTTTTCATACCGTGGTATACCTTGAAACCGGTAACCGGCCCATGCCTAGTCTGGATGGTCCATAACTGAGCAGTTGATTGGAAATGCATTTTGGCCCTAATCCATTCAGTAATTTACAAACCAACAGTAGTATTTTAAAATCAACTGTTTGATTCTCTCCCTCAGGACTCTAGCAGCAGCATTCTGAATCACCTGCAGCTGTCTTATCAACTTCACAGCAGTCGAGCCTGCTGAAAATAAACACAGGCAAGTTTTTCAAAATCTAAAAGTCCTTTAACTCTTGATATACGCTTAAGGCTATAGTAGTCTGACTTTTTAACTGTCTGGATGTAATCAAGATTTCTTCCTTTCTGATTTGAGGCCTTGAACAGTCCTGAGGGTGAGATGAGCACAGCCTTTGAATTGTTCTTCTTTGGGTCAAAAGGAGTTTTTCTATTATCTTTGTGTAACTGGAGAAAATAGGCACATCCAATTACTGATTTATTGAATGCACTTACTTAATGCTTGTATGGGACCAAGGTCAAATTCTTGAAACTCAGTATATAGCATTTCTGTTGGTTCTTTAACCACTAAACCAAGTGCTGATAGCCACTTAAATGCAATGTGCTTACAGTTCATACAACGCATGTTTGAGGAGACTTCCTTACCTCTGCAGGCGGATTTGGTAACCACAAGAATTTCCATTCCCTACACTTTCTGCCCTCTCTGCTGCTACACGCTCTGCTACCTGAGAGGGAGCACACACACACACACACACACAAAACATGTAAGAACACAATCAGCATTGTAAGAAAACACCCATCAAATGTACATGACTGATACAGGAGATGACATATGCAGTGCCTAAAACATCATATCACACGGCTTAGCAACTGGACCTATCCTCAGCATGTACACGATAACATAAAATCCAACACAGTCAGACCAGAAAAACCACAGGAGTACATACTGAGATGGCACTGATGCGGCGAGGCTGTGTGCAGACGACACGACACATGGAGCCCACGCCTCGATTGATATAGTCATCGAGGATGAACTGGGTGACTTGAGTGGTCTTTCCACATCCTGTTTCGCCACTCACCACCAGGACACGGTTCGAGTTTATCAGCGTCACCAGCTCCTGAGGACGGAGAGATGGAAGCAGGTGAGAGGAAGTGGATTATAAGATGAGGAGGAGGAAAAGGGTGATGATAGAGGATATTATGATTTGAAAAAGAGAAATGATGATGAGGAGAGTAAAACTTACCTCTTTTTTTTGATAGGATGGTAGTTTTTCCCTGAATTTCTGAAAAAAGGAGAAAACACTTGTAAATACTGAATAAAACCAATACAATGAGGAGCAGATGTTCAGTCTTGATAGTATTTACATAACAAAATAACTCTTATTTAATTCTTATAATCACAGACTCTGTCTAGTAGTTTGGCCATAATCTAGTAATACCTCAATACTGACTCAGTGGAATAATATAATATTGTGATACTGTGGTTAATCAG